>WBMV01007695.1:2505740-2609982 GCA_013396655.1 Campylorhamphus procurvoides | reverse complement strand
AGTGTAGGCATTTTTCATTTTATTCTTAATTTTATCAGCTTTTGAACAGTGAAACATGGCAAGCCAGGTGTAATACTGTCCCCCATAGTCCATCTGTTGGTTCTTCAGTCCTTCACCTTTCTGGGGAGTTTTTGCTGCAGGTCCATGGGTAAGGAAAGAAAGAAGAAGAAGCAGGGTTGTAAAATAGATTTTGTCATGTTCTTTTCCCTGTCCCTTATCCCTGACACTAGAATTCCATCTGAGGAATTTCTGCTCTTGTACTTCAGGACACTACTCATTCATTCATGCCAACAGTCATCTTCAGCATTGAGCTATAAACAAGATCAGAAAATTCATATGTCAAAACTTTTTTTGGGCAGAGAAGGGGAGGACAATATTGGAGAGATTTGTTTGGTTTGTTTCAATCTAGGTGAAGTTTTTCATTAAGGTTCACAACACAGCATCAGAAATACTTGTGAAGTGAATTGCAGGGAGATTGGAACTGAAGGTAAAAGGCAGGAATTTTTAAGAACAATGGCTTCAGCACTCAGTGAGAGCTGGAAGGAATTAGAGATACAATTCAGTGAACCTGGAAAGGAACGGGGGAAGCAAAAGAAGAAAAGATTTGAGAACACTACTCCAAGTGCCCAGGACTAGCTAAACCTCTTTAATGCATACATGTTTACAAGACTGCAGAGAGCGGATCCAATTTAGGGCACTATGACATGGTTGCCATAAGCAAAATCTGGACAGAATGCAGAAGGACCATTTATAGCAACAATGATTCTAGCTTTGGTTGTTTTGTTTTTTTTATGAAGACCTGCAATTGAATGATTTTGAGCTTACTATTGTAAATTGGATAGGCTGCATTTCAAAAATTCTTAAATTCTTGATTTTTTCTGGAAGTATTTGTTGTTGTTGTTGCTGTTTTCCCCAGGCATCAAGTAGTTAGATGCACAACTCAAATAGTGACATTTTTAATCTAAGATGCACCCTACTCTCTAGTGGGGAGCAGGACAGAGTTGAGGTTGGGGACTAGGAAGTCACTTGAACCATTATGCATAAACAGTCCCTTTGTACTAGATAAAATATTTGGAATGAAGGATTGTAAAAGCTCTGCATCTGACAGTGGGATGACTCCGTTGCTGTCAGCTTTCAAATAGCCATCAAGGCCTCCTTGTAAAGATTTTGGCTCAAACCCTAGCACAGGAAATGTCAGGGCAAATTGGGAGGTGAATCATGTTAAGCACTGCATGCATATATGGCAGTGTGACAGTCCTGAGACTGAGGTAACTTATGTAGGTCCTTAAGCTATGCCAGATGCCTCCAGAGCTTCCTGAACTGCCTTGGAATGGGAAGGCCTAAAACTGTTTTTAAATGCTTTCTACAGACTCTTGTACTCATATTTTTTTGCTGCAGTTCCCAACTCCAAACTTGTGTTTGTAGTACATAATTGAAACTCTCTTCATTTGCTCTGATGATTTGTGATAAAGATACTAAAACTGATTTTTCTTGGTTTGTTTTTAAAGAAGCTGAGCAAAGAAGTCGTTATGAAATGCCTTCTGCTTTAGAATCCTGATCATGACTGCTTACTAGTGTCAAAACTTGCATTTGAGTTATTGATCTGATTCTGTCTCTTTTAGATGGAGCCTATCCTTTGGTAAAAGAGTGGTTTGTTTATTTTGGAAATCCTCTCAAGCAGCCGGAGCTGATACAGCCTGTACAACCTTCTGTTCCAGGTAGAATAAAAATGTGTTTAAGTCTAACCTGAAAGACTGACTTTGCTAAAATGAGGTTAGACAATCCATCACCATAAGTTTGATATAGAATCCAGAATGACTGTGGAGAACAAGGAGCTAAAGTGCTCTATGCCTGTAATTGCTTTTTGTAATTGTAATATGATTCAGCTTTGAGATACATGTTATTGCTGTGTCTTGTTAAACCCAGTGCTACTTCAAACATCAGTTCTAAAATGAAAACAATTTCTTAGAGGTTCTAAATACTGCTCTGAGGCCAGTGGTGTGTAGAGCCATATTAAAATTCATCCATTAAGCTGTTTGACAGAATGTGTTAACGAGACTAGTGGAGAATGTAAAAAAGAGTAATTTTTAGATCACCTGTGACAACCCAAAAAGACATTCCAGCTTTCAGTAAAAAAAAATATAATTAAGCTATCTGTTTCTGTGAAACTGTTTCTACTTTCTTATGCCTCAAGTGTTTTGTGTGTTTTTATCTTCTTCCCTTTGGTAAAAAACACGTTAATGAACACTCTTAGTGAAACTAGTTATGGAAAATATGTTATATTTACAAAAAAGTATAATAAGCTTTAGTGAAAAGATTGGGCACTGCCTATGTCACTAAATTGTATCATGCAATACAAGTTTAGGATGGGAAGTAAACAGTACTGTATCAATTCTGTTGTTTTGGAGGGGAAAATTGTTCATATGTCCATGCTGTTGTAGTCACCTTTACTCTCACAGCTCTCTCTCTGTCTAGTCATACAGATCAGCAGCACAAAGGTTTTTCAGTCTTTCACATGAAATGGATTTGTTCCATTGATATCTTGTTAGGAAAATTGGTATCTTGTTATTATCTACTCAACTTTTTGAGAGTAATTACCAGTGCTTCTTGCCTCAGCACCAGAGCTTTCTGTAGTAGTCCTTGTTCTGGTCTGGTCTAAATCTAGATTCAGAAAAAGTTGAAATGCATGCACTTTTTTATAAATTTATAGTAAATTTTAAGGTATCCTAATTCATATATTTAATGAGAATCTTCACATTCAAGGATGAAAGAAAACCAGTTGCTCCTTAGGTATCAGCCTTCTCAAAATCCTTTTTAAAGGACTGTTTGAAAAGAATTTGGCTATATAGAAAAAGCACAAATGGGTTTTCATTTGATATACGCTAGTTTCACATATAATATTAGGAGAGTGATTATCTAGTTTGCTTTATGATAGCATGAAATTGCTGTGAAATTTCCAAAATAGATGTGAATATTTAGGATAAATATTGATCAGTCTATCCTGTACCACTGCTTTGTTTCAGGATACTGTGGTCTGGGAACATGCATTTGTAAAAGAAGGAAACAAAACTCAATGAAGTATAAACCATAATTACATTTCAAATTGCTTGGCAAATATACTGCATTTATTGTTGTGAAATTTTACATCCCATATAGTATAGTTCCTTCCTTCCTTTCTGGAGAGGAATGCACTTAGTCTCCTGTACTCTGGTTCTACAGCTCTGCAAACATGCTACATATAAAACTCCCCTTTATGTCGGCAATAAACAGGATTTAAAATCACTGTGTTTGTTTGTTTATAACAACCACAGAAGTGGAGTTTATAAAAACAGAATCTTCTCAGCCATAATCTTTACTGACTCAGTAATGAAAGGCTGTTGAAGCAGACTATTAAAAAACGGGAGGAGGACTTATAGTGTTTATTTTTAGTGCTCTGTTGTCATTCCTTCAGCGAACAAATATTTTTCTAAAATTTTTGCAGTCCATATTTGTATGCCTTACATTCGCTCATGCATCTTTGATTTTCCACAGCATGACTTTCTAATTCACCAAATAAGGTTCTCAACAGCACATCACATTTTTCAGACAGGGATCATATTTAGAGCTAAATTTAAAGTTGTTATAGAAAGTTAGAGTTCAAAGCTGTCAGTCAAGATTAGGTTATGCAAAAAGAGAAAAAAACTTTACCAAAAACCTATTAGAAAAATCATAGCGCACTTAATTTTGGAATGTTCTGTGTTTTATCTTTTTTAAAAAAATTGATGACCTCATCATCAAAATTACTTTAGAGCTGTACTGAGAATATATGGAAAATTCTTACTCTTATGAATTTGATTTAGATTAAAAAGTTTGAAGAAACTATTAACTTTGAACTGTGGTGTACATAATAATAAATATTTTAAATTTTGCATTGGTCTTAAAAAACCCCATAGAATTCCCACTAACTGTTTCTGTCTGTATAAAATGGCATAACTGCCTTACATCTGGAAAGGTTGCAGGTAATAGTTGCATGTTAGCTTTTTTTTTTAACAAAATATCGAATTCTAAAGGCAGGATAGTAAGTAAGATGATAACTTAAAAGATATTTAAAATATAGTATGTATTATATATATGTATTTTTCTTGAGGGACAGTCTCCTGAATTAGCATCTGTGCTTGCTCACATTCTCTGTCTCTCTTCCTTCTGGAATCTTTCTTTTCAGTTGAATGAATATGACCATGATGTTTCCCACACATTGACAAAGCAGCACTTAAATTGATAAAGTGTCACCAAGAAATTAATTTTGTTAGAAGGTCTGTGATCCAGGAAATTACTGTTTAACATCCATATCTTGTGAACATAGCAGATATGTTTGATATGTGTGCAGTTTATATGGAACAGAAGAAGTTCTAAAGTCTACTGGAAATGTATAGATTCTGCTGTTCATTTAATTTCTGAAAATATGTAGGATGTTGTAGCTTCATACCACTGAGTTTCTATGTACTTTCAGTGTTTTAATCATTGCATCTTACATGAATATGGCATGAATATGTTTAGGTTCAAAATGCTGTCTCTGGAACGCTTCTTCAATGTCAGATTTACTTGTCATTTGTGTTTATGGCATCTTTAAAACTGGCCACAGTTGTTGAGAAGTACATTTTTAGAAAGTGATTTTTATTGCTCAGTTTTTACATGAGCATGTAAAAATGAGGAAGTGTTAAAGTTCTATTATCGGTGTTATGAAATGAAATTTCAATAGTCAATACTTCAAATATACATGAACAGTTATGTATTTATATTTGTATACACAATGATGACTTTTTAGAGTTGGTATGAATGTAAGGATCATCTTTGCAAAAGCCTTGAGTTAAACAATACTGTAGAATTAATGCATTCCACAAGTTTTGCATGTATTTTATATTCATGAATCAATTATTGAAATTTGAACAAGTCAAATAAGTATTTGTGTATTCCTTTGAAGTGATTTTTGTTTATCATGCTGCTTTATGTATGACAATTTCATTAAATGTGGGAGTATAAAGGAAAAAGATATAAAGTAATTCCGTTCATGCTTTTTCTTTTAACTTGTGCATTGTCCATTTTTGTGTGTAGGCAGGTAGTATCACTTAACCTGCATGGAGGTCTTTGTGATGCTTCTCTTCTGGATGTTCCTGAGGACTACAGTTTGCATAGTACTGAATATGGTTTTCACACAGTTTTGTGCATATTGAGAATAATCATCAGCGTATGCAGTGTTTGAGTAATTCATAGGAATTTGTGATTCATAGGAACTTGTGTTTCCTACAATCCCAGTAGGATAGATAATTTTCGCATTACTAATCTTTACAGTAAACATGTATCAATTATATATATATAAGTATGTTTTTGTGTGTTTTCCTTCTGTTACGGGTTGGTTTGTAGGTTAATTTAGCAAATATCTAGACACATTCTGAAAGTAAAATATTTCTCCTACCTATCCAAGTAAATTTCTCTTTCAGGCATGTTTTCTAATTACTGTAAATTATTTAGTGAGTATATAACTAGAGTAGATAACAGTTTAGGGGGGTGTACTGTATATGAATCCTAGAATCTGCTGTGGACCTTATGTATGATGGGAGAGTCATTAAACTTCAGGGTATTTGTTTCTTTGTTTTACTTATCTTTTATTTACAGGCTAATAGATCAGTCTGGGGTACTATGTGGAATTTTATTACTTGTAGAAGAGATCCTCTCAGAAAAATAACACCTTTACTTGGTGTGTTCTAAAAGGAGATGGCACCAAATTGTCTTTCCTAGAGTAAATAACTCAGAATTTATCAGTACCTCTTTTTCCCAAGCACAAGTAGATGTTTCTGAAAGTGTAAGGAACTGTTTATGGAAGAGATATCTTGAATTTTTTGTTGAGGCCTCTCAATATAGATATGTAATTTTGAATATTGATGTAGCTAATGGTTTTACTCTGAAGAAAAAAGAATGTCTATTATTAGATATACCCCTGGACTCAAAAGAGAGCTTTGGTTTAACTGATTTCTGGCATGTCTCTTTGTATGCAGAAACCATCAAAACTATTTGAGCTTACCCGTGTACAAATTGTCTTGCACTTGGTAGGAAAAGTTTTCTCTGTGTTGGTTTCCCACATGTTATATTTGCTTTAATTCCTGGAAGTCAGTCTCTGCCATTCTTTTTTTTTTTCTTAAGGCAGCAATTACTGATATCAAAACCACTACTTTGAGTCTTATTATTGCTGTCTGTACTGGCCCACTCACTGCCACTGTTTGTGTTATCTCTACCCTGCATTTCTAACTCCAGTTAAGCAACTGATACTTTTTCTTAATGTTAGAAACTTACAGATTGTATGATAGTAGTTCTTTACATGGTTAAAACTTTTGACAGGAGAGCTAGTCTTAAAAATAGTAAAAGAAACATCCATCAGGGAGATAAAGAAAGAAAATGCTAACTTCTCTTCTGGTTTCCCTCTCTCCAAAGAATTAGTACCATTTGGTTAATGGGCTTTCCTGGCTAAATAAACATCGTCTATGAAGATTTCAGCACCTTGTCACTTTAACCATTTATTATCAGCAAGTGTTCCTAACTGGTCTGCAGCTGCTGTATGTCACTTAAAATAAGAAAAGGTGTTACCAAATGTTGCTTAATTAGTCCACATTTAAAATTCACACCTCATTTTATTTAACTACAGAGGCAGCAGTACTTTATGGTGCAATTCTGTCTTTTATTGAGATGCTCAGGAATAAGCAGTTAGCTGTTCTGTTATTTCACGTGCATTAGTGTTTATTTTGATAACAGATTAAATGTAATTTAAATGAGGCGCAAATTTTGTATTAGTCCACACCTGTCAGAAGCTGGAAGATGGCAACATGAGGTAAATATTAAGGATTTAGAGACAACCATGAATGATACTATAGAAAGTCTGGAAAGATAAATTATTCATAACTGACGACAGTTCTTTTGTGTGTGTTTGAAACTGTTTCATACAGTAGCTTACAGAATGCAAAATACCAGATCACCTTGGTTTTTGTTCCCAACCTACTGCAGAGGAGTCGTGCCAACAGTGTTTTATGGAGAATGCATGTTTGCCAGCAAGTGGCCTAGGTGATCAGCTTGTTCATTAGAACAGGTGATTATAAGGGCAACCGTGTGAGGATCCTTCCAGGATACGCTAGTTCTAGGGGAGAGAAAAGAAATAGATCTTCTTGTTTTCTGCTGAATCACTATTTTATGATGGACTGAACTTCATTTAATGATCCCCACAGGGTAAGAACCCATCTGTAGGCAAACTTTGGTTTTGCACAGGTTAAATGCCTGCTGTCTCAAAGTTGTCTATGTTGTTGTAACAATTTAATTCAGTCCACTCTGCTTAAACATGCCCGTATTCAATAAATTTTGTTTAAATTACAGGCAATTTTTATGTGGGCTTTTTTTTCCAATGCAAGTTTTGTCAAATACATTTCATTTTCAACTCCGTGATCTTTGCAAGTGCCAAGAGCAGATCAGTTGTTTCCTTTCACATTGTAATGAGGTAGACATGTTTTATCTTGTTGCTGCCAAAATAAAATAATGGATTTCTTTCGTAGGTGGAACACCTAATTTGAAAACACTGTGGCTTGCCAAAGGACCTGATGTGGAAAAGCAACGGTATAGTACATTTCTGGCATGCTTTCACCTTCAAGATGAGATGGAAGAACTCCAAGCTCTAGAAGCACCTGTTGCAGGATTCTGCTGTTTGCTGGCCTATCTTATGATGGAGGTAAGTGGGACAGTTGCTTTTTCTTCAGCGGTCACCCCATAGATGTGACTGACTAATAAACTAGTTCTTGCTAGTCTGTGCTGGATTTTTCTCTTAATCTTTACTGTAGGCATAGTTGATCAAATATAACAGTACTACATTACAGTATTTTTAATTACTCTGCTTAACATGCACCATCCTGTTCAAGAAATATTTGAGTTTTTTTAGTAGTTAATCATAACTCTCACATGCTCATGACAAAACCCCTTGGGCAGTTTAAGAGAGAGTATAAACTGAGGGATTTCCCCTGCTTTTTGGGACCTGTCTGCAACCTAAAGCTGCTCTTTTTGTGTTTCCTTTTTGTCATCAACAGAAGACATTCCCTCAGGTGACTATGCAGGCTGTGCAAACAGACAATATCAATATTTAGTCAGTTCTCACTGCTTTTTCACACCATCTCCTCAGTCTAGTAATTTTCAAGCCAGAATTGAGGATATGGCTCTTTTCATTAAAATCTGAGTAATAGGGAATCATTAGGTAGCAGTTCTGCTACGATTCCAAATATCTGGCAGCCCAAAGACTATTTTAATTGTAATAAAAAGGGGCACAAGATTAAATACAATATTGCTTCATTTTTTACCTTTCTCTTCAGTATTTAATATATTGTCTGTACTTGCCTCATTTCAAATGCTGATCTCACAAGCAGATTTTCCTGTCTGAGGATGAGAAAATTATAATGTTTTTATCTAATCTGATAAGCTCCACTTCACTTGTACCTACACTGAACCGCATTTTGTCTATTGTTCTGCTTTCTCAGACTTCACTTTCCTCAATAACAGATTTATATTGGCATGTGATACATGGAAAAAAGTTTTCCCTGACTCTTTCTTTCTTTTGTGTTTCCTCAAATTTAGATGATATGATGACAAAGTACATGTGGGAATTATACAAGTGATCCATATAGCTGGGGATTTTTTCTTCTTTAATTTTTGTATTACAGAATATAAATTGAAAGTTTTTTGAAGATGAATCTCATTAAACATCATTTCACACCTTGCCATTTCAATTCAGCAAGATACGTATCATGTCCCCAGCTTTTAAAACACTTGAAGTGTTCTTCATATTTGGATACGAAATCACAGTTTCATTTATTTATCTGTTATCACCATTTCATTTATTTATTGCGCTATCCTGTACACTCTTTCATGGCATGATGACTGAACTGTTTGAGAAGGGTTTCTTCAGTGGGATTAAAAAGAGGAGTAACAGGATGGAACACCTATGGAAATGTGGGTTTGCTGAACCTTGACCACAGCATATTGGAAAATGAAAAAAAAATGCTTGCAAGGAAATTATTTTCAGAAATCGTAATCCAATGCGTACTGTTAGAAACAAAGATGAAAACAGTTTCACAGCTCTTTCTTTCAACAGGAATAATAGCAGAGAGATCATGCAAAGGGCTTAGTTTGAGGGAAGGGTTTTCATGGCAGTGCCAGTCTCTCAACACCTGTCCTGTTTTCCTGATTCTCTTCTGGCCTCGGAGTTGCAGTGATGTGATCTACCCTGTGAACCAGACTAGGGAATTAATTTGAATTAAAATGTTTGTCATTGCTGAGTTATTTTAAATGTTGGTTATTTCTCTGATATTGTCCATTTGTTCTCTTGGGGTGTTAGAGAGGAAAGCCTGAGAGCAAGAGTGTCAGGAGCCATGCTTTGAGCTTGCCATGTTGCTTCCATTTGTTTTATAGCTGAGGAAACAATGTTTGTCTAATTGTGATCTAATTCTTGTCTTTGCACTTTAGTCTTAAATTTCTATTAGAGAGGGAAGGTGGATTGTTACCTCAAAAATTATTTAAGTTGACCATAAGTTGCCTTGAAGCAGGCTTCCAGCTTTCCTTCAGCTCATCTGAGGGAGAATAAACATTACTCATCATTTAATCTAACTAAAAATTGGGCTTTTACGGGAACCAGCTTACTGGCCAACCCATCTGGCTTCCTTAAAACTTACGTGCAAGTATTTAATGAAAACTTCAGATGCCTTTTTTTTTAAGTAAGAAAAAATTATAATAAACAGACCTTAACTATGTAAAGAAAGTATTGATTTGAAATTTTTTTCCAGTGAGGGTACTTTTCAAATATCCTCCAAATTAAGAACAAAAATTTACAAAATAATAGGTCTATCTTTAAAGTTGGGAAAGGAGCAAATGAGTTCAAATATCAAACTGTGAAATCTGCAAAGAAAGGGCAAACTTCCCTTTTAATCTCCTATGGTTTTGGAATAAATCTGACAGTGGAATTGTGGTAACTCACCAAGTTTGGTTATTGAATAAAATATTTCTCTAAAGAAGTGTTTTTGCATTTGTAAGCATTTTTACTGATCTGCTCTGTTAGGGGCATTTTCTTGCTGTTGTAGCAAGCAATCTTTGATTTTCTTTTCTTAGGACACAATTTTGCAAGTATTAAGAATTGTTTTGTAGATGGAAGTCACTTTTCTGTTACTTCAATGTATAAAACTTCTCGTTTTCTTCTACACAAAGGTGACACCTGACTTGAATTACAGGGTAAAGTAGGACCATTATCAGATCTTAGCAGACAGGTGGAGTTAATGAATACCAAGGAGCATTTTGAAAACTTCACATTTTTCTAATATCCCTCACATTCTTGTGCTTTATGCAAGATTTAGGGGCATCTTAGAGGGGAAAGTATGTTACGGTGGGACAAGTGCAAGGCCTGATCTTAAAAAAAAATTCTCAAGAGTGGTTGTATACCTTTTATCCTGAGGAGGAAAGAATGGGTTACTCCTCCTAAACAAATAAATGAACAACATAATTAATAGATGGTTTCTTAATGGGATTTTGTTCACTGTTAATTTGCATTATTACTTTTTTGTTAATTTTTCTCTCCTTGATTTTATCTGTCACTAAATAGGAGCTCTTAACAGATTGAAATGGAATGTACAAAACACTCCCCAAAAATCAAGCTGTTTACCTAAAACTCTGCATTGCCATTTTTTAGCCTTTTAACTGTTCTGTAAGCCCACAGTGCACATTTCCACATTTCCTCAAGTTTCAGTTGATAAGGAATTGTAATGCTTTATGGATCTTGCTTTATAACCCTCTTTATAGCTTTAAAAGTTGTAACAGATATGTGGTCTTGGTGCACACGTACAATCCATAGTGTTATTGTAAGAGGAAGGAAAGGATCAGAACTGAACTGGTTTTGTCATGGAAGCATCCCAGCTCGTGTCAAGGAGCTGTCTTTCATCTGAGGTGACCATGTGCCTCTATTGACTTTCAGAACACTCACAGCAGAAAAAGCCCCCACTCCCCCTTTACTAATGGATGTATTAATGTGAACTGCTACATGAATTTAGAATTTTTCTTTATATTTCCCCACTTGAACATTTTAGGTTTAGTTTTCTTATAGTTTTGAGTTTTTCTCATTTCAATTTGCAGCCTGAAAATCTGAAAGAAATCCAATATGTTCTGTTAAATCCTAAAATTTAGGTAAAAGTAGGCAATTAAATATTTTAGATTATTTTTAAAGTCTCCAGCAGATAACTGTGTAAGCATTTGAAAAAAACCCTAATGGTCATCACATCTGTGGCTCAATGAGTTGCTTTGTATCCTGGGTCTTATTACAAAGCAATTTTTTTTAATCTCATTTTCTTACTATGCTTAATGTACGGAGATGAAATTATTGCCTGCTATTAAGAAACTTCAAGGGAAGTGGAAAAGGGAATAAAGAAGGGTGGGCATTTTTTGTGTGTGTGTGGAAGTCCACGTGTATACACTATACATGAGTATTGGGATATGCACTTAATTCAAGTTGTGAAAGAAAGTATTTTGTTCCCTGTCTTTTCCCAGATGATGTATTTGTGGTGGTTGTAATTACATGAGGTCATTGGTCTAACTTTGATGTGCTTGAGCAAGAGGAGTCCATTTTCAACAGAGTTCCTCTTCAGATAATGTGTTATTTTTTCACCTGTTTTAGGTCAGTAGCCTCTCTCTGGAGGACTTAAATGCATTCGTGGCACTTGTTCTCTGCCTCAAAGGGAAGTCAGCTGCGCAACTGGCAGCTCTGCAGGTATGGACTAGAATAATTGCGTGGCATGAAATGGTCATGGTAACATTGTGATAAATATTTGGGTCAGAAAATTGTTCTACATTAATTTTTTTCAGATGTGGGAGCTCAGGATCATGGTAAATATATAGGCTGTTAGTGTTTTACATTTCATGGGAATACTCACATTTGTTTATCACGTAAAGTCAATTTCTGGTGGTTGTAGTCCTAGTGTGAGCAAATTAGTCTCAGATTTCTTCCTTACTTGGCTTCGAGACTTCCATCTGATGAAAAATGTGTGACGGTGACTCCTGTCTTATAATGCTGCTTCATTCTTTTTTACTGAGGAGGATTGTATTTTGGTACATAGGTTGTATGAAAATCATCACATTAAATCAAAGTTTAGTATACTTGAGGGAGAATATAAACATAGTATAAGCCTAACCAGAAAAAATGTTGCCTAATGTGACCCACTGTAGTGAAAACTATTTGGATTCCGCTATTCAGTAATTATTCAGGTGTTCTTTGCAATATTTTTTATACTCCATGCAAACCTGGTTTTTTCCTTTTGTATCTTCTTTAATCCACATGTGGAAAGGCAGCTTCCTAGATGGTTATTGCAGTAGAACCATTTAAATAGTTCTTGCATATGGAATTATACGAGAGTACTTTTAATTTCGTAGCCTGAAATTGTATTAAAAGTACTAGCAGTGTAGAGCACAGACTGCACATGCCAATGGCTACTTGAGTTATGGGTTTGTGTAAAAGTAGGTGGGATAGGGTTAGAAATGGTTAGAACCTTAACATATCTTCACTCTGGAAATCTTGTTTATATTTCCAATAAGTTCTCTATTGCTTTAAACCATCCATGTGATAATATTAAAAGTACTTTTTGCTGATAGCAAGGTAAACCAAGTACTCCTGTTACTCTCCATTTGCTTCTAATGCACAGGGACCAACATAACAAAAGCAGTGTGCTTCTAGTTTCATTATTTGATTCATTATAACATATAAAGTCCAGTCTCCTATCATTTGTTTCAAATTCATCACAAATTTGTTCTGCAGCTGATCAAGTGTTAGATCTGTGTAACAAAAAGGAAGCGATGAAATGAAGGCAGCATAGAAAATAGCAAAAATGTAGGATTCATTTCTGTCAAAGACATTGTTGCACATAGTGTTGCACTCAACATTGGGAGTATCATTGCTTTATCAAGTCTATGTGGCATCATTCAACAAAAGTGTAAAGGAGACCAAACCTAAATGTTGAAACAATGTGTGTATAAATGCATTTACAGGTATTATTACATAAGTTTCTAAAGTGCTTGGAAGCTTATTCTGTTTGAATTAGAGGCCTTTGTGTGATTCATTTCTGTTGTGCTTCTACAAGAATAGAAATCTGAGTGTTGCAAACCTGTAATAGTATTAATGTATGCTACTCATCATTATCATACTACTTCAGTGCTGTTTATGTACAGTACAAAGTTTGTGACGGATTGGTTATGGACATAAAAATGCTTGAAATGTGAAGCTGGTCTAACACTGTATGAAGCGGACAGCATGTTGCTGGAATGGACTTCTGCATGCTATTGACTGGTCCTTCCAAAGTCTACTGCTTAAGTAAGCACCTCATACACTATCACATAATGCTTTCTGCTCTGTCAAAAAACAATAAAAGATTCATATAATGCAGTTGAAATTTTTGTATCAAGCTATTTTGTGGAACACTTCTTGTTTTTTTCTATTAAAGGTAGCAATAGTGCCTTTGGTAGTAGTTTCAGTCAGAATAAATCCCTCTGAAAGGAATAGTGAGGAAAGATTTTGGTCTCTTTCTCTTCTGAGTTTGTGAATAGGTTAGTAAGTTTTAAAACTTTCCCCCTTGCCTTCAAATAAACCTCCCTTCCTGTGTTTTGATGACATGGATTTCCTGGTGGAAAACAGTTGCTGTTTCTCTGTTTGTTGTCCACTTGTGTCTTGTTAAACTATATCAAGAAAAGATGTTATGTTTTATTAATTGCCATGAAAAATACTTTTTTTTCTCCATATATAAGCCAGCAATTTTGTGGAAGCACCAGGACCAGTTTCAAGATTTATATGAAGTTAATCTTGCTTCACAGGAAGAGTGAAAAATGGCCTGTTTCCTGTTTCTGTGCTTCTAAAATGTGGTGTGTAGATGAACTTAATTATGTCCTGGGAACTTTCTTTTGAAAGGGCAGGACACTAAATAACTAAAATATCTTATATAAGTACCCAAAAAATAATGATCAATAAAACAAGCTTTCTGAGCATTATCATTGAAGCGTCTAATTTTCAAGATTCCATCTCAGAATAATGTACATTTGCACATTACTGTGTTTATTTAGTCATTTTACAAAATTGAGTTATGCTGTTATTTTAATAGTAAATAGGTTATCAAAAGGTATTTAATGTTCTATATATTTGTGTTTAAAATCAAAGGATCCAAGTGCAATGAATTACACTGGTACATAGGTAACTAGTAAATGGGGTTTATAGTAGGAAATCAGAAAAAGGCTTTAGTCTGTTTACCATACTTTTTATTCTACATTGAAAGGTTAAAAGTGATCCTTAGGAATACTTACTAACAGAGCTTTCAAGGAAGTTAGGTTAAACCTCGTCAGCATCTGCAAAATTTTATGAAGATGTTTGCTCATTTGCCATTTTGTACTTAACACTGTAGTATTATTTTAAATGTAGAAAAAAAATGTTTACTTTTTGTAAACAGTTCTGTGAAGTACACTAATTTGATAAAAAAAGTTTCTCTGTGTCTGTAAAGGAGCCTATTAGCAAATATCTTTTAGCAGAAGAACACTTAACTTCCTCTGTGTAATATGAGAGAAAGCATAAATAAAGCCTGTTCTTCTGATAGAATGAAGAGAGCCTTTCAGCCTTGACTTTCAAATCTGCTTTCTAATATACTCTCCATATTTCATAGTTAATGAGATCCATAAACCCACAAATCTCTGAAACAGAAATGTCTATGGTTTGAATAAAGTGGGTTAAAGCCATAAAAAATATAGTTTATCTCATGCTGAAAGAAAGTGGGCTGTGGACATGTAACTACATGTACATTAAATATTACTTTCTGAGAATAACATAATGTTTATACATGAAGATTGATTATTTTTCAAGATCCATGGTTTCATAATACCAAAGTGTGCCCATGATAGAGAAGACATTTTTCTGGTAAGTTTTTTTCTAGTTTTCTTGTGCTGCCCCCTTATATGGTAGATGAGCATTCTGTTTTGCCCAAGCCCCCCACAGGGCTGATCCATAAGGTCAGAATTAAATTTTGGACCCCAGGTTGTCTATTTCCCTTCTTTCTATTTTAATCTGGTGTGTGGTGTTGGCAGAAAGCCCAGAGAGCCATCAGTTTGACTTTGAGGCCATTGCAGAGAAAAAGAGGCACCAGCAGACATGCTTCCAGTCCTGTTTGTTGTATTGCGCTGGCCACTGTGTTTGTCAAGGGCTGAAGTATATTCCTTCAATTTTTTAGGTGCTTTCAATTATTTAAAGGTATTACTGCTATGAAATGAGCACAGTCATTTTAGATTTGAGATTTTAAATTATAAGTTCCAGAAAGTCTTTGCAATTTGATTGCAAATGAACTTTCACAAAATATATATTAATTATTATTTAATAATATTTTGGAATAATAATAATAATACCCAGAAAACTAGTTAACTAGCTTGGCAGGTGGAAATAGCTTTAGCAGGAATTGCAGTTGTACAGAACTTTTAAGTATTTTGCATTGTACAGTGTCATGGAAGCAAAATTACCTTAGTAATAGTATTGTACCAATATTACACAAGATATTTTTCTGTAACATCCATATGTTTCTGCCACATCCATCCAAAATTACAGTATGTTTTAGAGTAGTAGTAGGTAGTAGGGTAGGTATATTGGCTAGGGTCCCTCAGATTTAAAGAAGGTCATTGCTAAATCTATTCTGTATCTTTAAACTCCATATTCTTTCTTCTATACCATGCAGACAGAAAAACATAAATAATGCCTAGATTCTGAACATTCAAGAATTTCAATTTTCTGACCTGTTTGGCAAGCCAAGCCATGTTTTGTCAACACTGTGTGATATTTTTCAAACAGACTCCAAACAACCTTTGTGAGCTATCAGTTTTTTCCAAAATATAATTATTTTTAAAAGTCTTTTCTTCCCCAGGGAATGTATCTTTATTGTGCCCCTATGACTGTTTCCTAATAAATATTTGTTTTAAGTTTAATTGGATTGAGTGAAACATGAAATGCAAGTAAGAATATTGTAAAGATCTCACAGATAAACCCCGCTTATGTACAAAGGACCTGCTTCTGTGCTGTATGTTAGTATTAACTAAAGTGGAATTTGAGTGCATTCCCAGATGCATTACTGAATTGGGATTTATATTCCCTCAAAATTTGCATCTGTCAAAAGTGTTTTTAAAATGATAGGTGAGATTGTAACTGCAGGGGATGGGGAATGGTGGGGGGATTGAGGTAGTTTACTGAACTTGACATTGCTTCCCAGCCCATTTTCTCATCTGCAGTCTAGATTTTCTTACTGTTCTGGGTAATCTGGAACAAAATATAGTAATATGGGATATGATTTCAAGTTGGGATTGATTCAAACTTAGAAATATAACTTTCATCTCATGTCCTCAAGACAGTCTTAAATGAACTAGTTTGAATAGAAACAGTTCCAGCTCACTTACACAGGTCAAACATTAGTGCAAATACAATTACATGTCAGGATCTGAAGTTATTTGCTGCTGACAGCACTTTTTGAAAGACCCATGTGTAAATCTGTTTCTATTTTCATAAAAATTTTTTGAAGTTCTGAAAAAAATCAAGTTTTCTCAGACCTGTTGCATTGACAACTGGCTCTACTTTCTTTGCTGCTGTTGGTTCGTAAACATATAAACAAAAATCTTAGGTTAACATATTCAACTTGCAGACAAGATTGGTGTTGTGCCCCACTCTTCCCATTTTCTTCTTGACCAAATTTGGTATATCTATTAGTATTATTAGTCTATTTCCCTGAACATTTTTTGCATTTGACATAAGCTCTAGTATCAGAATTCACATAACTGTGGGAGTTCTGTTATGTGCCACTGGCACAAATACAAACCCCAGCATAACTAGATCACAAAATCACAGAATTGTCAAGGTTGGAAGAGACCTTCAAGGTCATCTAGTCCAGCTGTCAATCCAGCACCACCATATTCCCCCTTAAACAACATCCCCAAGTGCCATTTACAGATGCCTCCTGCACACTTCCAAAGATGGTGACTCTGCCATTTCCCTGGACAACTTATTCCAGTGCCTAACCATCCTTCCAGTGAAAAAAACTTTTCTAATATCTACTCTGTACCTCCCCTGTTGCAATTTAAGTCTATTTCCTCTTGTCCTTTCTCTTGAGACATGGCAGAAAAGACAGACCCCCACCTCACTACAGTCTCCTTTCAGGTAGTTGTAGAGGGCGAGTTGCAGATCATCTTTTCTATCTTCTGAAAAAAATATATTCACTTAATTGGATTCAGTATGCCCATGGAGAAAATCTTGAACAAGAGCCTAAATAGGGGATTTATGTTCCTTTGTGGAAGATGATCTTGTGTTTTTCTGCATAATTGTTTAAGTTTGTTTTGTTTTTCTGGGAGTTTTCCACTTTACTGCCCTGTAGTTTATTATTAACAAGGTTTGAGCAACACAGAAATGGCAGCAATGTTTCAGTTATAAATTGCTTTTGGACTGTATATACCATAAAGAATATTTCAGGGTGCTTAAGGTAAAAGACACTCAGGAGTTTCAGATAGCAAAATTACTGTTAATTTTTTTAATCCTTGCCTAATAATATAACAGGAAGTGAAACATAGTTATTAGTAATGAGGGTAATAAAGCTCTCGCAAAATATTAAACATACTGGCACCTTTGAAAACTCAGAGATAACCTATTACAGACAGGGAAAAATAAATATTTCTGGTATCCACTGACCTTTTCCTGCCAAGTTTCTGTTGGTCAAAGTGTATGTTTACTTCTGAGTTAAATAGTTTTCACTTCTTTGCATATTGTATGCTAGAAGGAACAGGCAGTCCATGGGGGTGGGAGGTAGTGTTTGTATGGGACAGGTGGGGCTTCTCTCCATTGCCTTTAAGGTCAGACCTGTGTCCCCACAGGGCAGGTGACGTGCAGGGGCTGGAGCCAGGGAGGGAATGGAGCGTGCTGTCAGGAAGTGGTGGCACGCGTGCACCTGCCTGTCATCTGCTCAGCGCTGCCTGCACCTGCCTGCGTGCCTCTGTCACGCCTGAGCAGGAATGCAAGCTGCACATCTGTCTAGGCTTTCCCTGGAGAAGCAGATGGCTACGGGTAACTTCAGAGAAACAGAATTGTTTTCTGAAATGACCTAATGAGCCATTTATAGGTGGATGCTTTTATAGGCATATGGTTACAGTTCTTTGTTGGATGTACTGGAGTTTTTCAAATTACTATAGTAGAAATGTTCCTCTGGAAGGTATCAGAAACAGCCAGGCTAACCAAGAACTGATTTGTGCCCTTTCTTTTCAAGTGTATTCTTGATTGACATGATCATTGTCCAGGGGTTAAAAGTCAAGATGGTGTCCAGTTTCTATCAGTTGCTTCCTCATGGCTTTGGTCAAATTGTTCAGTTCTTGCTTTTAATACTCATTCACCCCTACTCTCAATAACAGAAGTTCTTGAGCCAAAAATATAATTGCCATATAAAAGTGAACTTTTAATACATTAACATTAATATTGGTGTCCCGCATATATTCTTCTCTGCTTCACCTTTATTTTGGGGTAATTCCATTTGATGTTTACTGAGCAATAGATAAGATGTGGTTAAAGGAGCCTTTTATAAAGAAATGGAGCTGTGTTAAGAGAAAAGCAATAAAAGTACATTATAATATCTCTTATCAGCATTATTTTTTAGCATCTCAAGACATCACTTGTTAAGACAATTCTAATACCATTGTTATAAGCGAGGAAACAACACACAGGGATAGTAGACACAGATGTGTAAAGGTATGTTAACTCCAAAGAAAATTGGTGATTTTTGGAGAGATTTAATCTTTTAGTAATTTCATCAGCCTGTGTAGTATCACACCAGCATTAGTAGGAAGCATATGCACATGAACTAAAAAAGTATATTACATTCATTTAGGCTGCTATATATTCCCCTGATAGTTTTAAAAGAAGAGATATTCATTTCCTTGCCAAATACAAACTTATGTATGTATTGGTTTTAGCAAGGGCAGTTAATGCATGCTTAAGTACCATTTCGTATTCAGCAGTAACTTTCTATTTAGTCTCTGTGGGTATGCAAACACATCTTGGCAGAAGATGTTTCCATGCTAGGACTTAAGTTCCATAAGTTCCTACTAAAGTCAAGAATAACTTTACTTCTGAATATAATAAAAGCCAAGCTATGCCAATACACTTTTAAAAATTCATCCCTCAATCTGCTCCATGTTTTTTACTTTTTAGCAAAATTATACAATTGTATATTGTATTTGTACCCTGAGGCTTCAATGCAACAGAGGAATATTGCAGGCTAGCAACTACGGCAAGTAATGTTTTTCAGTTATAGAAGGCTGAAAGTGTAGTGGTTCTGCAGGAAGTTTATTTTGGCACAGCACCTTCTGGAAAAAAAAAATAGGTACCTTTTGTTTTAAAATGGCTGTGGATCAATTCTTGAGGCTGGAGTGGTATCAACAAAGTGCCTGCAGAACCTAATGCTGGCTGAAGGGCTGAGATCCCAAACTTTGGCTTATTACAGAGCATACATTTTCTTCTGGATGGCGTTGTTCTCTGTGTTAAATACATCATTAAAAATGGTCAAGTTACTCTCACAGAAACTCCCTATTTATTTTTTATTTGGTCTGACATAGTGCCAGTACAAGAATATGTAGAATATTACATGTAAGTACTTTTCTTTAAAATCTTTGTTTGTAGTCAGTTCTTTAATAGCTCAGAAGACCATCTTTATCCAACAGCTGTGCGCACCAAACAAGAGCTCTTTAATTTCTCTGTATGTGTTCATCTAAACCACAGCATGGGGTTGATGCTTTTGTGCCAAAAGGCAGCAACTTTCAAGTTGTATGTGGCAGTTTTCCGTTTCAAAAGAAATAGGTGTTCTGGAAGTGGATACTCTATTTCAGCTTAGTTACAAATGAGTTCCTGATCTCTTGAACATACCTGATCACAGGTTACAGGTTGCCAGTTCCTTTCACAGGTATCTGAAATACTGCTGTGTGACTCACAGTTTGATTTGTCTTGGATCTTGGGTTTGCTGTGAAATAGAAGCCGACCAGTTCTTTTCCTCCTCAACCTGTGGACTTAACACCTAGAAAATTCCTGAGCTGGAAGTATTTACTTTGGACTGTATCACTTCAAAGGGTGAACCGCAGTATCAACAATCTTATTGTGCAGCTGCTTTGCAGTACAAAGAAACCCAAGGAGAGAAAAAAACCAACAACCTATATTGCACTGGCAAACAGTATTTGTTTTCCTGGAATTCTCTATACTAACCATTTTGGTTCAATGACAGTTTTATTTGAAGAGCTTGTATACCAGACATGACATTAATAAGAGTTGTCATAATGTTTCTGGAAGCTACAATGCTTCAGACATGCTAAATTTTGCCTAATCTAATTCTGCTGAAATGCACTGATCTTTCTGTTGGCTTCAGTGGGAAGTATCAGGCCCTTAAAAAGTATAAACTCAAAACTGCTTAAGAGAGAAAATGACTATACATTAGGACAATTGACTAGGTCTTGAACATCTACTCTGACTCTGGGGAGAAAATAAACTAATTTTTAAGCTTGGTTAATTAAGTCTTGGACAATTGTAGCAGAGAACTGAGCAGTTGCAGGCCTTCCCAGCTGCCATTTGCCAGTATAGTCTATGACTGTGGAAGGACCCACTGCATTGTCAAAGGCAGCCAAGCACACTCTGCTGAGTAGTTTTGTTGGTGGCAGAATTTTTCCTCCTAAAACATTGTTCCATGGACCAGTCCTATTATTAAACAAAGAGAAAGTGCTGGGTTAAGGGGTGGATAAGGACTTTAGATCATGAGTGTGGTCAAGATGCAGGAAGCAGCAAATGAAAACCCTTGTTTCAAAGATTTTGGTAAAGGAGCTAGTCAGTGTAGAGTAGAATACAGAAATGTATGGTGAGTGTCAGAAAGTAAAGGAGTGGAAGAAGTTTGATGTTTGAAGGCTTACAATGGAAAGTTACTGGAAGAGAACTGACCTTTTGCATGATTTTTAATTTTTTTTTCTGTGTCCCTTAATAACTTTTGAATACGTTGCCTAATTTCAGCCACATTTGACAGAGATGTAGGAGTCTGTGAGATAAATATGTTACTGATGATTGTTTTAATGAGGCAGCAGGGAAGATGGGAAAGGCACTCTAAATTTTAAGGAGGAAATTCTAATGTGACATCACATTATTAGGGCATCCATGTGAGAGGGAGACCAACAGGCATGGGGAAGAAAGTTCTATTAATTACTGAACCATTTCAGATGCCAGTGACATAGCACATGCAGGAGCCCATCAGTTCGTGGTGCAGACATACCAGGAGTCACCAATCAGGGGGACAGACTTTATTAGTTTCAGGGCAGGTCGAGTTACTAATACTTCCCCTTCTCATAATTCCACAATATGCAAATATTGTGTGGGAAAAAAAAAAAAGGAAGAAAGATCACAAAAATTTTGAGAGTCCCAGACAAATAAAATGTAGTTTACTACGAAATAAATTCAGTATATTCTATATGATGAAAAGGTGAGGAGGTTCAAAGATGTCATCAAAACATGAGCAAGGATTTAAGACAGTAAAAGTTAAAATCCAGATGAATCCATTCACTTTTATAGAAAGGATATGACTGCTGGCGGGGCTACAGTCGGATGGTTAACTTGATGACTATAATTCAAAATTGATGTGAACATTCTGTAGATATCACATGTATTGTGGACTGTCATTAGTCCAGTAATCATTTAGATCAGAGCTGAGCAGTTGTGGGTAAAATAAGAAAACTAATGTTATTTCAGTCTTTTTTCCAGGTGTTAATGTTCTGTATAGATAGGCTGAGAGGGCTAAACTTTTTGACTGGTGAAATTTACTGTCACAGAAGTATCGTTTGTGCTGCAGTTTCTTGTGGATATGATAAAGGGTTCTTATAAAGGTGGCCATATTTGAAAATCAAACCAGAAATTAAATGTTATCTTTTTATAGTTATCTTTTTGTAACTGAAGATTTTTTTTTGTTGCAAATTGGTTAGCTGTAGTACTTTTGTGTTATTATATGTAGGATGCTTAATGGTAAAAGCAATTTTTTTTTTTTTAAAGTTTACTTCAGTGGTGGATTTGGTTTAATGTAAATAATAGTGTTGTTCCACAGAGAGGTATCATTTTACATCAAAGTCCTGATAAAACCTGGTAAATAAACTTTGCTGAACATATAAATACTAAACAATTGGTTTGTTTACTGCTAAATATTTACTTTGAAGCCTTAGAAGTATTTAAAAACTGGTTTTTCTAGTTTCTGTTCAGCAGATTCCCTCATAGAATCTCTTTCCAATCCCCATTTTCCTTTGCACACACTTTGTTTAAGCAGGAAGAGCTTAATTTAAGCCGTAATCTTTTATCAGAATAAACCTTAGTCTGTTTTCAAAATATTGGTGCTCGTCTCCTCCCTCAATCTGACAGGTCAAGGAAGTAGATGATGCATTATTCTCCCAGGAGCTTATTGCTTAGAGCTGACTGGTACTAAGTAAATGTACTGTTTCACTAGCCCAGCTCTGTGGGGTGACACTCCTGAAATGTACCACCATTACACCAGTTTGGGTTACCTTTGCTCAAGAACAGAGGATATAGCTCCAGTGCACAGGGGCTTTTAGCATCTTTTGGGGACTGCCACTGGGAATTCATGCTAGTGGCTGAAGGCAGGAAGATCTGGTCTCTGTCTTGTGGTAGAAATTTTTTAATGATGCTCTTCATTGCAGTGAGTTTAACTTTATTTGAGTTGTCATCAGTTGATAGTTCCTCTCTCTATATTTGGAACACAATGTGCCTTAGCGCTCGTAGGCAAAGCTAGGCCTTTCTGTTTTAAAGAGAAGTTCCTGAGATAGGATCTACCTGCTGCCTTTATTGCCCAAGTATAAATTGCCTATGGTTAAATGTTTGATCATTTAAGATACAGATGGCTTTTGAGGGAGTTAATGTAAGAAGTAGCATACTGGTAATATACAAGCTGAGTTCAAATGGATCTAAAAAAGAACTGGTTAAACTAGGGCAGTACACAGATTTTGATCACCACCATTTGAATTCCAGCAGTATATTGCTTGGATCAAATTACATTGATTTGTAACTATTGTTATTGAAGTGATTAATTTTAACTAGTAATCATCAAATACTAACCTGTCCTTGAGTGTAATGTTTTCCTTTTTATAACAAAAAACAGGTATGTTCTTTTGTAGGTGGGTGAGGTGGGAAACGGAGGAGGGGGAGAAAAGCCTTATGTGCTTTTAAAGACGTTTCTGCTTAAATTTCTATTTCAAAATGTTAGCCATAGTCATATCTTCTGTATACAGCTTCACCACAGGAAAAAGGCAAGAAATTAGTAAAAAAAATAAATGCATAAGAACAACTTTAACCTAAGTAACAATTATTAATACATATTTTTTACGTTGGAAAAGAGTGTCCTCAGAATGTTGTTGAAAATCCTGCTAAAGGAACTAGTTTTTAAAGAAATTGTGGTATTTAATACCTTGACATACAGAGGACATTTAAAGTAGCACAAGTAAAGAATTTTAGCGTTATTATTATATCTTTACCTTTCTCCTTGGTTTCTAGAAATTCAGATAGTGAGATGGCTTTGCTGGTGGGTATGGTTCTGGCTTTTGTTTGTGCCTGCTGACATCTGGCATGTTCAGATACCTTCACATTTCAACTGTTCTAGAACAAATTTATCCTTTTAACAGAATGTAAACCCTTTAAACTCCATACAGCTGAGGGGCAAAGGAGCTGTAGGGTATTTTTAATATGTTCCTGGAAATAGTTTGTGCAGCTTTCAAAATGCATAGCATAAAGTTTATGCCTCTATGAAAAAAACATTTGTGAATCCACAAAGAAGACTCAGAGGACTAGTAATTTTTCCTTAGAACAGAAGAGTATTTTTATATACTGATTAATTTTTGCTATTATTTCATTAGATGAAATTTGAACTGGAAATTTGCATTTCAAATACAAAATCCATGTATTTCTTCTTCCTGTAAGTTAAAACTGTTCAGCAGGATATGCAGTCTCTGAGTTTAGAGTTGGAGTGTTCCCATGAGCAAACACATCTTGCAAAGCCTCTTTCTGTGCTCAATGAAAATGCACATGACCAAGGAGATTGGCCTGAACTTGAGGTCCACAGGCCAAAGGCCTGTGTTTCTACAGAAGAAAACATTGTGATATGAGCTAAGTCTATGATGATAGCCTTCCTAGTAAAGACATTTCTCAAATTGTTAGAAAAAAACTTTATACATAGTGCAGTGGGTGCTGTAGCACTTCTCTTGCTCTTTTCAAGTGCTTATCCAGTTCAGATCAGACCTTCTAAGCACAATATCAGTAACCTCTGCTGCAGTAATGCTAGAGGACTATGAACTTTTGAGCTCTCTTCTCAGTCTTTAATTAATATTGACAAGTAGGAGCAGTAATATTTTTTCCCAAGTGCTGAGAGGGTGGGAAGCTGCTGTTGGTAGGGGCAGCAGCGGGGCACAGCACAGGCAGCTGGTGCAGGAGGAGCAGTTCTCATGCACTCTGTTTCTCTTGCTCAAATGTCATCAGCTGTTGGGAGGAGCAGCAGCAGCAGAATCACCAGGCTGTATCTCACATGATTCACTGAGGTCCTGAGTTTATAAACATAGTAAAATGAACAGACATGATTTCTGAAAAGAAGTAATCTCTAGGGTGTAATGTCCTGCAAGACAAGACTTCTTTTCTTTTGGAATTTTCCACTTCTCATCAGGACATCTTAACTTTGCAGACACCAAGCTGTTGTGAGCATTCCCATGGCAAAGCAAGTCTGTGGTTTGCCACGTGCACAGCCTCATTGTTACAGACTCACTGTGCTTTCATTTTCTTTGTTTTTCATTGCCAGACATGGAAATTAGAAACTACCATTTAGTGACTATTTCCTGTCCTATTAAAATAAAGAAGTCACTGTTGATAATTCTTGCCTTGGTCTTGCCAATATTGGTTTCCTTTAGAAAACCAAGCCTTACCTGATACCCATGACACACAAACACACACATACACACCCCACCTCAAGATACTTTAGTGCTTTAGGAAATTTCTGGATTTATATCCCTAGACAGTGAAGTCTTCTACCTGTAGAACCTGTCACCATCAACACTTTTTATCTTTTTTTAGCCAATGTGTATCAAGTGTAATTGAAAAGAATAGAGCTAGGGTTTTGTTGATGACTCAGATTTCATACTTGCTTAGGCAAAAGTAACAACATCAATGTCAGTACTACCCTGATCTCCAGCTTGAGACAGCACTCAAACTCCTCTTCTGTATTTTACTACTTTGTGCATCACCATCAAATGCAAAATTTTTCAGATTCTCATTTGGAAACTTGTTCTGCAAATATGTATACATTTGGTTTGTGTTAACTTGAATAGCATCGCTGGAGAAAGTTGGGTTAATCACATTTCTCTTGGGTCTATGCCTAGAGTTTTCAGAATAAAAGAAAGATATAGAAGCTTTATTTTAAGATTTATGGCCCAGATGGCACTCAGCATTCACATATAGTATTAGTAACCTGTTCTAGCAGCTGTTTTATATCCTTGATACTATTGAGATTAAAAAGGACAGTAAAAGTGTCTGACAAAAAGGTATGAATTAATAGTCATATTGACACGTTCACTAAATAAGTAGATGGGAAATTGCTCGATGCATGTGACAGCTTTTACTCGTTTATTTTCAGCAGCTTAAATACTTGTTTTCATAATTCTTCATGAAAGTTTGTTTTCAGCAATTGAGTCTTTTGATATTATCAGTGCCAATAATTCAGTGACAAGATACAGATTTATATGACTGTGAATTTCAGTCTGCCTTTATACCAATCTATCATAGAAAGGCTATTAGTGATATAAGTCATACTGATATCAATTTGGCCAAGTTTGATTCAGCTAGTTGGTGTGCTATCATTATTCTTGACCTCTACTGCTAATTGTAGCTTAACATATCCATTTCCCTTATAATGTAAGAGCAAACCGCTTGTCAAAGTGCTCTGAAGTATTTTATTGAAGTTACTTAAAGTTCAATTTATTGATGCATTGAGAACAAGATCAGGGTGTGTAAATTCTGAAAGAATTCCCTGGAGTTCTGAGGATTCCCAGCAGTTCTTGCTCTTTGTACTTCCTGCTCATAAAGTCTTACTTTGCCATCACAAACCAAGCAGATTCCATTTCAAAGCTTGTAATGATGTGTACTCGCTTCCTTAGCAGGTGTTAAGACTTTATCAGGTGACGAGAAACAATCTAGTAAATGCAATGTAAGAATCTCTCAGCTGCAACACAGTAACTGACTGTGTGCACTCTTGCAGTTTAGTTTAGTACAAAAATACTGGTTCACTTAAACCACTTTCCCCTTTCAAGTAGATTTCAGCATTGTTAGACATTTTGCAACCTGTGCTTTACTTGCTAGAGAAAGAGTTACGAGTGTGCATGCAGTTAGTAGTCTCAGCTGGCAAATGATAGCTTACATCTGGAGGCAATAGCTTCCTGAAAATCAGTGGCCTGCTCCCGCACTGAAAATACTTATATTTTAAAGAGGGGGTATAAGAAAGTCTCCCTTACTCAAGTGTGAAGTGTCACACTTAGAAAAAGATGAAGCTTTCATTTTCTGAATGACTGCACAAATTCTAGTGGGAAGCGTCCCTGCCCACAGCAGGGAACTTGGAACTAGATTTTTAAGGTTCCTTCCAAACCAAACCATTCTATGATTCTGTATTATTCCATTTCTAGTATAATTTATACTGTAAGTGTACAACAGCCACCATGGATTAAGCATTGATGGCCCCACTATTACGAATCTCTTCTGGTCCTACTTCGGTGCAGACTGTGGAAAAAACATTGCCCACTGATGAGCTTTGTACTGTTTACACAATACTTAAAATCACAGTTTTCCCCATATCAGATTCAAGGGGTTTGTATTTTGCTATGCTCTGCCACAGCAGATTGTTAAATTCACCCATCAGGTTTATTTTGGCTGTGAGCTTTAATTGTCTTGTTGAGTCTCTCATTTTGCATTTTCTGGATATTGTCATACCATTCAAGTATTTCTTCTGGAGACATCCATATTGAAGCAAAATAATTTGACTTTTAGAATAGAGTCAGAGGAAATCTGAGAGTTTTTAAAATAAAAGTTTGCATACAATAAACTTTGTTCCGTCAACTGCCGTAATTTAAATGATCTCTAAGTGCTGTGACATTTCTGGGGTAATCAAACTCTGGAAGGTCAATGGATCACTGTGCACATCAGTTGATACTCCCAGTTCATGTTTTTCATTCCACTAACAGATTTATTTTCTGGAGAATTGACTAATGCTTGAAAAATACTGTGGAGAACAGCCATTTATTTTGTATTTCCATTTTCGTTTCGAATGCATCTGTCTTAAAAACTTGAGGGAGATGGTGTATTTGTTAAACCTCACTTCTTTCACCTTATTGAATAAAATTAGATGCAGAATCCTTTGATGAATTCTGCTGTACAATAGAGAACCATCATTGTCACAGCTTTGGGACAGTTTGTCATTTTCTCTGTTGTTCTTATGTCTATATGTGATGGTAAGATTGCTCATATTCCCTGATTTGTGAGGCCTGTCTTCCTGTGTTTGTGTGTGTATGTTTGCAGCTTGCAGAAGTAGACCCCAGAGCTGTACATCTTGGCGCTGTCTTGGTTCGTGGCCTTACAACCTTGCTCATGGCCAACAGCGCCTGTGGCTTTCCATTCAGAATGGATGATTTGATGCCTTGGGCAGTGTTTGATGGAAAACTTTTTCAAGAAAAATACCAGCAGTCACACCGAGGTTGCCCAGTGGAAGAGCTTTTGGAAGGCAATGTGAGTAATCACATCCTCTTAGACATTTCTATATTCTTTAAAAAACTGTACCTGTCCATTTTGTTTGTTTTAATTTTCATGTTCACACTGTTATCCTTTCTTTGCATTTTTCTTCTCTTTCTTATTCATTTTTCATTCTCTCCACAAAAATTAATAAAAATATAAATTTAGAAATACTGAGCCTCTGAAGGAAACTAATTTTACTTTCATTTCTGTTTCCATTACTCAGAAAGTAATATAGGGAAAATGGTTGTCAGTTTCAGAAAAATTAAAATGGCCATAATGGTTTTCTAGTACTGAGATATTATTGAAGTCTTTTCCTGTAAGATTTTAGGCAACTTATTAAGAACATCTTTAAGTAAGCACACTGAGTATAATTTTTAAAGTGTTTAAGAGTGATATTTTTTAAAGGCATTAAGGAACCTAAAGTCTGAGGTGGAGGTTTGGTAAATTCAAAGAGGAACTGTAAATCAGAAGACTATACATACCTAGATATTTTTTTAATCAATCACTTTCCTTTACCTCTAAGTACTTTAGTTCTCAGTCCCACTGGGATTTGTAAGATTTGCATGCTATGTCACCAAAAGACCAGTATAACTTCAAACATGTTTGGGCAGGGAGGAACCATCAGAGTCCTGCTCAGCACAGTGCATTGCAGGGGCAGAATGTCCAGGCTCAGAGGTAGGCTCTGCTGGACTGGGTGCAAGACTGTTCTGATGCATAAATGAAGCCTCAAACCAGAGCTGGCTCACACCCCACCAGCACAGCATATGTGCAGAGGTGCTTGGGCAGATCTGTACTCATCAGTAAAGGTAGCTCTGAAGACCTTTCAATTACTATGTCTCTTTTCAATGTGGAACTGAAAAGCTTGTATCATTTAATTTGTTTTGAAAATCTTACCTTTGAGCTGCTTTTACCTGCTGTTGAGTATATCACTTGAGGTTAAAATAAAGTAGTTACAGAGAAAAAATATTTCAGTTTTGATGTATTTTAATTTTGTGCATTCAATGCCCCTTGCTGTACAGTTTTCTTTTATAATTTTTTGTCCAATTACATACCATGCTAGTCTGGAGTGATGAGTGGAACACTTGTGGGAGGGTGGAATGAATGTGTTTTTAGCATGAAGTACGAGAATAATCCTTTCCATATGTATTCAATCATATGATCAGGACCATAACCTCTATCCAAATCCTGTGGTTCCTATTAATTGGTCTGTTGATTTCAGTAGATTTTGAATTGGGCCAATGGCTCATCCAGTTTTTTATGCAGGACTTTTGCAGAACAATAGATGGTTTAAAGAATAAATGAGAAAATGTAAAAGTATCCAAATCTGTGTGAAATCAATGCTTCTTTTCCATTTGGGTAGAAATCAGGTTAGTGGATAACCATTCGTATCTAAATCTGTACAAAATTTTTATTAATTGAGATCAGTATTTTTAAACGTGTTAAGTAGTATCTTTTAGCTAATATTTGATGACATTGGTGTGGTAATGTTAGAGCAGTGTTTTGTCCTGTTTTATAATGAAGATGAAGAAAGCTGATTACGTCCCTAGAACAGAGTAGAAATATGTTTGACCAACTGAAATATCTAGGTTTGGGTTTTTAAAAGCCTGATGCTCTGTTTCAAACAAACCCCAGCTAAACTGTTCTGTTGTAAGGAAAAATACTCTAGCCATGTGAATTTTTAGAGTAGTTTAAATACCTTTTTCTTTTTTAGGTACAATTTTATGGTACATATATGGCAGAGATATGTACCCAGACTAATAAAATAGCTTTCCAGCTTATCAGTTTAAGGCAAGAATCTGTTTTGGGGAGAATTGCCAAGAGATGCCAGTTTTGCTGGGAACACTGGCAGGCAGCAAGCATATGTGATTGGTTTTTCCTATTATTGTAAGTTCAACTTCAATAAATAAAAATGGTACTTGATTCCTGGCAGAGCTTAATGTACTGCTGGAAGCCAGGATCTTTCAGCACTTGTTTGTTAATAATCTACCCTTGAGCACCATAAATCTGATCTAGTGATAGTGGCAGGATTGTATTCTCAAAAAAGTTATTCTACATGGGATGTTTTGTTGTAGAAAAGATAATAATAGGAAAAAGTTATTCCTTTTGTTGTTCAGTGTTTGTCTCCTAACTTGTAAGGTCCCTTCTCTATGATCTGGATGTTTACATTACTGTATGAACTCCAGGCAATCTCAGAATAAGTGTTATTTTGATTACAAGGCACTCAAAACAGTTAATGGTTTTCTGAAAATTACAGTGGAAATACAATCCCAGCTAAATATTTGCATGTATATCAGAAATTTTGAGCATTTTAGGGTTTGCTCCCGACAGATTCTTGTACCAAAAGAAAACAATATATACATTAAATACGGTTGATATATTTGTGCAGTCTAATAGCTATTAAAAAATGGACAGCTTCTGATAAGAATAAAAAATAGAGCCATCTCGTTTTTTTTTAAAAAAATATGTTAAGCTCATATTATGCTAGTTCTCTGTTTTTCAGACAGTAATCATATTAGTTTCTTTATCCACACAGAAAATTGGATATAATAGTCTCATAAAGCAGTGAGGCAATGATATTATCACTTTATTAGCCTTTTTATTGTGCTTCTCACTAATGAGTATGTTTATAATGAATTTTTTTAAATTAAAACCAAATTATATAATGGGGCCAGCATAAGTGATGTGTTTTGTTCTTTTCTGATCATGCCTTTCATCCAACCTTCATAAACACATTCTGAATTTATTCTCAGAAGAATAATATGAAAGGCTTTGCCCATTAGAGGGTGTTCTACACAGACTGAGCTCTTTGAGTGGTAAAAAAGAAGAATAAATCTGTGAGTTTTGTTTAATGCTCTATAAAGAGGTTTGTTAACTCGAAAAATGTACTAGGAAAGTTCACATCAGGGTTCAGGGATTTAGGCTCTACCTCTAATTTAAGAAACCTAACTAGTTGCTGAAGTCTTGCTACCTATTGGATTTTTTACCTTCTCGTGTCATCTTCTTCCCTCCTGCCGACTCCCATAAACAGAATTGCTGTCCTGTAAACATCTGTTCAGTTTTATGAAAATCACAAATTAGACTATTGCTCTAAAATCTCTCTTTTCATAATTCTCTTAATTGTGTGTTAAATCCCACATGCCCAGCACAAATCATGAGAAAAGACATACAGTCTGATATCTCTCACTTTTTCAAAGCTCACAGAAGTCAGAGAAAGTTAAGGATATATCACGTCTCTCAGTATTGCATATTTAAATAGCTTCAGCTTGTCCTTTTGACAGTAAAACTTCTCATCACACCACAAGGTAAACTTTCAATTTCCCTGTATGTCTTTAGACTTAGTTATATTTTATAAGTCAGGATTCAGGGCTGATGTATTACTGTTGGTCTAAGTTTTGTTTCTAATGCATGAGATTAAGAGACTTTGATTTGAACTGGTGTAATTTCCATGAGTTCATCAGTCCTTATCTGGAGGCTTTAACCATCTCTCCCTGAGATATTGCTGATAGAAGTCTAGTTAACTATCTCTACGGGTGCAAGATAACAGAATAGGAAAACAAGTGACTTACAGAGCAGAGAAGAAAAACAAACTTCACTGAGAAAGCAGGAAGACACTTCTTCTGCACCCCTGCTCATCTCTCCAAGTATCCACTTTTAATATCAAATGATTGAACTTTAGTTCCTGAAAAAGCGTGAGCCAGATCTACCACCTTCATGTATGCATGTGGCTAAGTCTTCTAGTTGTTGTGTATCTATTTGATTTGTGCTACAAGTGAAGAAAGATGAGCAGAACAATCATTGATTTTTAACCCTGTTGTTTGCAGGAGTCTTTGTATACACCCTTCCAGAATCTGAAGTCTTTCATTTGCAAAGTTTGCATGGCAAAGAAAAGAGTGATACAGAGCAGACCAAGAGGGAATGGATTTAACACAGGTTGGCATTGTGTTAATTTTCTCAATAAAGTTAATATATCAATGAGTTCAGTTATCCTTCTGCAGCAGCAGGCATCAATTACATAGACAGCCCAATTATATAGGCAGTCTATCAAGCTAAGTAATTTTTAAGGTCTTTCTCCAAGACATCAAAGGAGAGGTCTAAGAAGATGTTTCCCTTTTTAGCAATTCATGTGAATTCGATCAACCAAGTTTAGATGGAACAATATTTCCATCTAGCTACATGGCTAGTGAGATATATACAATAAATATCATTCATTGACAGAAAAATCACTGTTTACTCAGAGACTAAAATTATTTTTATAGGAGCAATTAAATGACTCGAAGCTTTTTCTCCCTGTGCCTCAGGGGAGCTATTTTAACATTGATTGTTGAAGGTCTGAGTGAGGCACTGAAGAGAGAATACTTCTTATTGAGCTCTCTGATATAGTTCAAACTGTAAGAAAGCTTTTGGGCAACCTGGAGAACTGCTTTTTTGTAAGAAAGCTTTTGGGCAACCTGGAGAACTGCTTTTTTGTTTACAGCCTTATTTTTTTCCCCCAGCTTTATGGCTTAGTTTGCTAAAGGCATTTGTTTTCCCTATGTGATCTACATGACTTTCAGGGGAAAAAGAAAACATCTAAAAGGTTTTTAACATCAATCACAGGCCAGCCTGAATGTTGAGACTTTTAAGACTTCAAAATAACTGACCCTAAGTCTCAGTGTTTATGCTCAGACTATGCTTATTACTTGCTTAATACTTGATCAATTATAATGCCTGTGAGCATGAAAATTACCCCTTAAGAATTCCTTGGGCAAATTACAACAGAAGAATGATTTTCTGCTAGTTTGGTATTATGTTACAGCAATACTTCTAATGTAGTACCACACCATCCTGGTGCTGGACATTCAAAATTAAGGATATCTGTTGGTGATTTATAGTACCAGACGTTGTTAGCATCTGCTTTTCTTTGAGAGCTGTACTTAACCATTTTAATTATGATTTGTGATTCCAATTTGGACAGAGATTTCTGTTTGGTTTAATGACTGCACTCTCCAAATCTGTGTCATAAAATTTTGATCTGGTTTCTAAATACACTTGTTAACAGCTTGTAATCACAATGTGCATATAGATGGAAATGAGGACAAGAACCACGCTTATTAGTCTGACTTTAGTTTGGAAAAATCATGATTGTGCATGACTATTTTGGCATAAAACTAAGAAATACTGTTTCCTGAAAAAGAATATGCTGTCTCCCTTTTTCTTCATTTAACTTTATGTACTATCAGAGTTGCTTAGCAAATACTGTTTTTCAGGAAGAGAACAAAGAGATTTTAATCCCAGGTTCCAACAACCACGCAGAAGTCATTTTGTTTCTCCATATCATAACCAGATGAGGGGATTCATACAGAGAAATCCTCGATCACAAGGTAAAAAATGTGTGCACATTTGTGTTTTTGGAATTGTCTCTATCAGCACTATAACACTGTCTGTTTATGTTACCCTGTGGCTACAGCAGTCAGTAACAAAACTTGCATCATACTAATGGTGTATTACCATTAGCAAAAAGTAACTCTGCAGGGGGAGGTAGAGTGTAGCATTGTAATCTCTAGTCATCTCTTACTTACAATGTTCTGGGGAAAAAAGCTTTCATGTGGTATTTATAATCTTCATGCTTGGTCTCAGCTGAACTGTATTTAAAATTGTAATAATTCTAAAACAAATTGGCAGAGCTGCACAAAAATGTCTGAAGTCTTTAGCTGCAGATTTTTGTTCATACTTCAACACAACACTTAAGCATATGAATAAAGTTAAACACATTCTTAAGTGGTTTTCTAGATCAGGATCTCAGCTTCTATGTCACTTCCTAAGTGATACAAATGCATGTTGTGTTTTGCCTTGGCATTAATCTCAAGTCATTCACCAGTCTCCTCTCTTGAACAAACGTTGCAATGTAGCATCACTGTGGATAGCACTGTTGAGCTGACATAAGTCAGTTTTACTTCCTTGTTACAGTGAGTTGAAGCACATACATGTAGATTAAGGAAAATAAGCAAAAGGAAGTGAAGTGTCTTAGAAACATCAATTATTTTATTAAGTCTTCAGAGCCTGAATTTCTTTTGTGTTTCCCGGTGAGGTTTTCAAAGAAGCTTGATTATGTGATTAGGGAAGATAAATGATAAATAAATACAGTGAAGTCTTTATTGTGTTTCACCTGCCACTGTTGAATACTTGCGAGTAAGGTACTATCATTTGATTCACAAATTAGATTGTTCAATCCTGTATGTAAAATGTAAAGCTAAAATACAGAGTATGTATGCTGACCATAGGGAAACCAAAACTGGTCATTGTTATCAGTTCTTGACCATCTCAAGAAACCTGATATTCAGAGTATGAAGTATGTTCCATAGTAACTGTGCTACTGTGTTATAAATGTCTTTCAGTAGCATTATTAAAACGTCTTGGCTTCTTCTACACTAGCCCTATTTCTTACCCTCAGGATACTCTTAAAACATGATCCTGTAACTGCACTTAAATTGCCTGTAAGTTAAACAGATTCATTGGAAAAATACATCTGTTCTTATAAAAGAGCTGAGCAATGTTTTAAAGCTCCTTTTAAACCGATCTGCCAACATGACTCATTTTGACAAAAGTTCTTGTTTCTCAGTTTGCTAATATCAACACAGATATTTGGGTTGCTTCTTTATGTAACTGCTGTCTCTGCTATGTGTGTGTCTCACCAAAGAGAGAGAAAAAAGAACAAAAAAGTAGCCATTTTATGTTCCTGGTTATGTTATAAAACATCCTTGTAGTGCTACTGAATCTATCTCTCCCATCCTTTATGTACCTTCCCATGGTATATTGTTATGGTTCCTGCTGTTGCATATTATATATAAATCATTGGATTAAATGCATTAAAAAGTAATGGAACAGTAAGCAGAGGACCCCTGTTTTCTGTGTCAGGAGTGTACATAGTGATTAGGCAGCCTTTGCTCTCTCTTATCAGTTAACGTTCAAGAATTCCATGACTGTCCCAACTTCATCAGTGGAGGAAAGAGTGTCTTTACAAGAAAGCATCAACCTGAGAAGCACTGGTATTTCTCTGAGATGATGGCTTGAATACCCTCAGGCAAACCAAAAATTGGACTTAGGCATCCCTCATTATATGGTAGATAGTAAGCACTGAGCTACTGTAATTAACAACTCATCCTGTAGATGTATTTTGAGTTTAGGAAATTCAGCTGTGGGGGTTTGGGGGTTTTTGGGGTTTTTTTATTTTATTATTTAACTTCTCACCCTAAATTTCTTGGCTGTGTGTTACAAATGGATAAGAGCACATCCATGTAACTCAGAGCAGGAAAATTCATAGGGAGGTAGATTTTCCCCTTAGTATTTCTCATTTATAATTTACTAAGCTTCTAGGTTTGTGGTTGCAACACTACATCACAGGCCATATAGCCTATTGGTATATAAACTTCATTAATTAGAAGTTAAGACCACTAAGACGTTATTTTGCATCACATTGTTACCTCATTCTACAAAACCCTAAAAATAAACATTAAGAACTATGGAAGGCACTGTTAAGTATCATGTGTCTTTGTCACTTTCTTCAGCAGTCCAACTGTTAAACACCAATATCGTGTGCCATAGCATACAAATTGCCACTTAGATCTAAATGGGCATACAAAATACAGAAAAAAAAGAGACAAAATAAGTGAGTCTAATCTTATCTATGCATTGTCTTATATACTTTTATAGCTATATTTTAAAATTTCTGTGATTTGTGCAATGGTTCTCACACTGGTATTTTGAAGTCTACCTGAAAAATGAACTGGAGGTAAGGAAATGAGATAGGGGAGAATTTGTGGGTCTAGTTGTAACAACTACATGAATGTTTGAAATCAAGGATACCCTAATACTTTAGAAGTAGTGAAAGATATTGGAAACTATATAGAATTTCTGCCAGTGATAAGGTAAACATCATAACTCTCTGTATGATAGGCTCAGGGAAGGGATCATAATGAGTAAGACCTCTCAGAGCTCTAGAAATAATGGATGATAATTGTAGCTACGAGTCATCTACCACCAGAGTCATAAAGACCAAGATGGGGAATTCATGAAACATTCTGACAATTTCATACTTACATTTAGATGTTGCTGGATTTGGGGATCAACTATATTCTACCTAAGAAAACTCTATTCTTTAAAAAAAAATTAATTTTTTTGCTTCTTTGTTTCCATCCATCTCTGCTGTGTTTTTCTTCCATCTTTCTATTTAAAAAAAGAAAAAAGAAAAGTGGAATTTGGCAGTTTGCTGGTTTCTAAGGATTTTAACTTAGAAAATACCACTTTTGCAAAAGTAATTTATTAAAAGAAACAAAAACCCCAAACCCACAAGGTCTTGGAGAAAAGCTTTTATGGAAAACTGAAAACAGTTTTTCAGGGGAAACAGAAGATGAGTGTCAAGGAAAGATACAGGGGGAAAGAATTGTTGGAGGCATGTCTCCCTCAAGAGAAACTCTTGTCCAAGACAAAAAGGAATTACCTAGATTTCCATTTCTTCACAAAATGTAATTGCATCAAGAGGGTACTTTCACTTCAGTCTTAGCACACTGTAAAATATGTAACAGAAGACAATTCAAGCAAGCTCTCATTGGCAAGATATTTAGTCAAGGCTTCCACATTTGTGTTGCATACTCTGTGTTCAAGCACGTTGCTGTTTAACAGGATTTTAATACAACTGTGATGCATATAGGACTTGGTAGAACTTCAGTGCTGAAAAACAAAGGTGTGATTTACAGTGGGAATACTACTTTGCTCATAGGAATGTATAACTAAAACAGTGTCGTACACAGGCACACTTAAACCAGTATGAAAATATTTTGAAATATAGCTTATGTCTGGTTCTAAATGGTGTATTTTCCTTTCCTGAATTCATACAGTCTTGTCTACCAGCCACAGTGTATAACCTGTGTGACTCACTATCTCAACCCATTAATTGGTCTAGATTTAAAAGTTAGTTGCCCACCAGTTTTAAGAAAAACTGAATGCCACTGTGGACTTTATCTTCCATCATCTCAAAATATTAGCAGTAAATATGCACCAAATGGAGAAGGAAATGTACTTTTTCCAAGATGTGTATAAATGTAATTTGTCTTGAGGGCTACTGGGATAAGCTCTTGTTTTTCTGCTTTAATATTCATTAAAAGTATTTCATTCCTCTTGTCCTCTCTCCAGGTGGAGGATCGGGACACCCAGACCGGAGGAGATTTCACCTTCCTCCTCGGTAAAGAATACATGTCTACAGGTGACAAACTGAGATGATGGGATAATTTTTGCTTATGGAAGCCTCTTTCTTATGAACCTTGCAGAGTAACTGAACTGTGTGACTTTGGAGGAAATCACTCAAAGCTGAGGCTCTTCACCTTGTCAATCACTTGTCATGTTAGGTCTCTTCTTGTGAGACCAGAATCACTAAAACCTAAGTTGCAGGTACCTGAGGCACAGAAGCACCCCGGTATAGCTATGTGGGTTTGTCCATTTGAAAACAGAAAGTCTGAAGTGTTTTTTTACAATATTGTTAGATATTCCTGAGTGTAAATTTAAGACTTAAACTATAATTTTTGCATATTTTTGTTATAGTTGCTTATATTAGAAGATTTTCCCCACCATGTGCCATGTCCATGCAGTACTGTGGTTTGTGTCTTAATTGTGGATTGTATCTGTGTCTTAAGGGTAATACCATTGAAACCTTTTGAAAAGTTTGAAACATGGCATCATTGTTATAAGTATCATCTGCCAGTGAAACTAAATTACCTCTTTGTAAAATGTAACACTTTCTTACAACTGACAGAAATTGCTATTACATTTGATACTTCCAGTTAAGTGACTTCTTCTATCTTTGTCAAGTGAGGAAAGAATCTGTCAGGCTTTACTTCTGTAATAAATAATACTTATGAGAACTCAATATTCTTTTCTGTCCAGAATTCTAATTTAAACACTTATCATTAGAATTGTTTCTTAAAAATTTATATATTTCACTTTGTGATTCAATTTCAGTGATAAATACATTTCTTTAGTCCTAAAATTAATTCATTTTAAATAGATTATAAACAATACTGAAGAAGTGTAAAATAACATAGCACATGCAATTTTTAACAACACATAAGATTGTAGAAAGTATGTGACACACTTAGAACTGTGTTTCTTTCTTTATTGATCTGCATCGCAACTGAAATATGTCTCCATCTACATAGACTTCAACAATTTCATGCTTTTCTTAGATTTCTAGCAAACTTTGAACAGGGTTGGTTCAAGTGGATGTTTATGAAACTCTTGGGTTTTCACTGTGTATGCGCTTTGGTATCACAGTATCTTTACTTTTTTTACTTCAACATTTTCAATACACTTAATTATATAGTCATTCCTTCTCATATGGGAGGTATACGATGAAAGGAAAAAAAAAAGGAAGTAAAAAAGAGACATGGAGCTCCAGGAGCAAGTCCAGTGGAGGACTATGAAGGTGATTAAGATATAGGAGAATCTCTCTCACAAGGAACGGCTGAGAGAGTTGGGCCTGTTTAGCCTTGAGAAGAAACAATTCAGAGGTGACCTCATCAGTGTCAATAAGTACTAGAAGGGGACTGTCAAGAGGATGGAGCCAGGCTCCTTTCTGTGGCGGACAAGAGGCACTGGGCAGAAACTGGCACCTGACAAATTCCACCTAAATATGAGGAGGAACTTTTTGCTGTGTGGGTGACAGCACTGGAACAGATTGTCCAGAGGGGTTGTGAAGTTTGCCTCACTGGATATATTCAAGAACCACCTGAATGAAATCTCATGCAGTGTGTTCTAGGATGACCATGTTTGAGCAGGGAGGTTGGACCAAATGACCCACAGTGGTCCCTTCCAACCTGACCCATTCTGTGATTCTGTGATTATGCAGCTAATATTTTTAATTAGACTTTGTGCAGGTAACTCCTTTGAGTCAACTGTCAGTGGAATTATTTCCTGTTTAGTTTCCTTTTATGTCAAAGTGAATAGTATTGTCAGACATACATAACTCCATGCTATGATTTCCTTGCATGTATTTTTCTGTTTGTAACCCAATAAATATATTCTTTTGTACTCAGCATATAGCAACAATCCAACTAAACAAATAAGCAATAGAGGATTTCTAGTTCTATTAAAAGTTTTAACAGACACAATTTTTATACAGCATGGTGTCTTGTGTTCCATGGATCTTGTCATAATAGGGATCTTCCTGCTTCCTTTTTTGATTGATTTTTCACTGACTGTAATTATACTATCATTTTTTTCTTTCTCCTCACCCCCAACCTTTTGGAATAATGTGGTCTGAGTTTTATGGAAAGTTCTCTAGTTTCAGGGATCTCATGATGTATAATGGTGTATTTGAAAAGAATGTGATTGTGTGCCAGAATTTGTTGGTAATTCCCCCTTCAGGCTTTGATATGAGAAAAGATTTCTGTTGGCCTCAATAAACAAAGTTAAATACAGTTAGAGTGGGAGTTTTGCTGTGCTGACTGTGGTATGTTATGAATTCTTGGTAATAATTACCCTGACTACTGAAGAATTGATAGCGTCTCTGTGAGGGCTTTTTTCTGCCTAATCTTGGACCATAAGCAGAAGTTGATTATTATTATTTCCAAACCAAAAGATTTTTTTCCCACCAGGAATTATAGAGTGAAATCATAAGCATGAAGTAGAAACATAGAGGTGTTACTTTCCTGTCTCACTGAATTGTTCAGAGTACCATAAAGCTTATGGACTCTAGAAGGAAATCATAGACAAGAATATGACCTTAAAGAGTCCAGTTTAATAGGATTTCCTTAAATGTGGACTGCAGGGTTGTTCTGAATGGTTGCAGGACACAGGAAAAACAGATGTGGGATGTATGTTTGTGAAGAAAAGCATTCTTGTTTGGCTGTACTGGTTACGATCTTCTCTAGCCTGTGCACTGGGTAGATGCCTCATCCAATATTCATTGAAACTGTGGACCGATTTATTAGCTTTCCCTTCAGGAAGGGGATTCAGAGAATATTCTATAACATCAATAACTTGGTCAACTGTGACTCAGCAGAAGTTATAACATGGTGATTGTGAGAGAAAGAATGACTGACAGGAAGACATTTATCAACTTTCCTCTTTTTATCAGTTAGGTGTTCTTCCTCTTACATTATTTTACTCATCTGTGACACCGTCACACCAGGAATCTGAATCTGGACTACAGAGAACATGGAAACACTGAGTTAATCTTATGATGCTGTGGAATAAAGTGTCAAAGCATATAGTTTATGCCTCTTTTGTAAAACAGGAAACTACAGTTTTAATTGTTTTGCTTACCTTAACAAGCACTGTGCTGAGATGGAGGGGAACAGCAGTGTTAAGGCTCTACAGATCTTTTCATGCCATGCTGTCTGAGCAAAATTATAAAGATACTCAAATATATGGTATTATTTTGTAAAGGTGTTCTTTTTTTAAATATTGAGGAAGAAGATCAAAAGTTTACATAGGCACATTTAAACATTGACTCCCTCTTGTCAGCCAAGCTGGGAGACAGGCTAGTACATGTCCTTCACTAGGAAGTTTGATAGGATATTCCTCAGTGGTGCAGAGCCCCCTTTTTAGAAACTATCTTTTGGTGATGTAGAAGCATGGTCAGCACAGTGAATAAGGAGACACCTTGGCATGTTAATGCCATATTAATGCCATGTGGGTATATCATGGTTGAGAGTGTAGGAATACCATCATGTTTTGTGAGTCTTGTGAGGCTGCCCTTTTAGATATATGCTGATGACCTGCTGAGGTTTCTTCTGAATGTAGGTCATTCAGACTGGCAGAGGCAGCTCAGGACAGGGCTCGGTGGTGGTGACTGTACATGCACTGGTGTTTTCGGGTGTTCCAGGTTCAGGGATGCCTGACAGCTGAATGCCTGCACCCTGAATGCACTACCAGGCCCTCCTCCTGGCCCTCAAAGAGTTTGGCTACCTGCAGCTGGGTGACCTTGGATCCAGCTAGCATGTGAGAGATGTGAGATGAGACCCTTGGCTCAAGAGCCCAATGTCCATTTAAGCCCAGGTCCTTGCCCTTGGTGCTTGCTTAATCTACCTTTTAATTCTGCCTTTGCCTTGCTTCTCTGACTTCCTGACTTGACCTGGATGTTCCTCATCCACATAGACTTGTCCAGTGACCACAGGAATGTTGTGCGAATCTGGTCAGCACCATCAGACCTGCTCTGCTGTTCTTCAGGTGCTGTGGGACTGCACTCTCACCAGTTAGGTCACTGCTCTACATTGCCACTCCACGGCTGACTTGCCTTCCCTTGTGGAGCAGACCACCTTTGTTGCCCTGTGACAGTGGGCCTTAATGCCCTGACAGCACAGGGGGTCAGGAAGTTTGGCTGAAACTACCACAGTAGTTGGATGGTGTTAAAACTGTGGAATTACTTGCTGCTAAAAACAGCTTGAAAAACTTAGAACAGCTACAGCCAGCAAAGTGTCTTTGTGTATCTCTGTACAATGAGGGCCTTGCATTTGTTGGTTTCCTAGACCTTGCAGCTGACACCCAGACCTTTCTCACCCATAATTAGGCTACTGACTACACTGTGTTTCAGCATTACACACCACAAATCTGAAGCTGTTTCAGAACATGGAAGCTCATTTGTAAAGGAATATGTTCTTGAAACTGATGCTGCTAGAGCTCTTCTGGCTTGTACTGCTTTTGAAGCCCTAGGTGGGAGATCAGGCATTCTACAGGGTCTTGACTAGGATTTTTTACCTGGAAGTATGTAGTTGGGACAACACATGATGAGATGGAGACTTGTCTGTAAATGACAAAGAGGTAGCTGGCAGGGTATTCTGAGTGCTCACCAACATAAATTTATTCAATCGTACTCCAAAATTAAGGTCTAATGTTTGGTTTTGCTTTTGCCAACTGGAAAAATGCATCTTTATTGTATTAAACCCCCTCAGCCTTACAGTCGGGAGTATTTGTTTGTTCAGGTAAGGAATCAAAACCAGTTACTGACTCTGATCTTGCAAGCAGTGCTGCCCATTGCCCAGGTAGCAGTTACAATCATGTACACCTTAAATTCACCCACACACATGAAATCAGAATGCAGGCAGGACATCAGCTATGGCAATTGCAACTTTTGCCTCCCATTTCTCTATATACTACAAATAGGGAGGTAATTGGGGCCAAAGAACTGCTCTGACTGCAGAATTTTGGTCACACAGTGTTGTATTCTGCACTGGGTGTTCATATTTGATATCACAGTTGTATCTTGTCAATAAGCATCACCAAGAGAGTCTCCTCTCCTCACTGATGGTATTTGTGACTACTGCTTACCAGTCTTTTGGAGATGAAGGACAGGACTTGTTGATTGGATGCAACCACAAACCTGAAAGTTACACAGGCCGGGAAAGCAAGGTCAAAACAGAATGCAAGGGATGGATGCATACAACACTTAATATTTCTAGGCTTTCATCTTTGTGTTGGTTCTTATTTTCCCACAGTTAGGGATTAGATCACTTACCAAATGACCTTTTATTGGTAGTGGTCGCATAGATAAATAGGGATACATTAATTGTTAATATAGTTAATATAGGCATGAATTTTTATATGAAATATGTTGATATTTCAAATGTATTAACCTGCTCTTTTTTTATGCCAGAAGATACAAGAAATACCAGGCACAGAAACCAATCCCAGATATAAGCTCTCTGAAAATGGTTGATAACTGCAGGCTTTTCAATAGAGTGTAGTGCCCCCTGTCTCAAAAATTAGGTAGCCAAGTGTGCAGCTGGTCTTTGGACTCTTATTAGGAGCAAAATGGTACGGTAAGAACTGTTCTGATCTCAGATGTGTTCTCTAAATATACTTTAGGTAGCTCAAAAATTCATTATTCAGTGAAAGCAATTATAATTCTTAGAAAAGCGATGAGAAATTTGCGTGTCATTTAGGGCATTTGGAAAATTTGGATCAAGGTAAGCAATTGGGACTTACCTTTACCACATCCAGCTTTATTTTAGTCAAGGGTTTGTTTGGTAATAGCAGAAGCCCATCAGGCTCTGTATTTATTTTCTGATAATACTTTAGTTTTCATTTGTGTTGATGATGCAGCTCATCTAAAAGGAGGTAAGTGTACAATGTGCTGTCTTTTGATAATCATCTTTGCCCCCTAGTTTAATCACCCATCAGATGCTTTAGTCATTCTGATCTACATTCTGCTGGAGGGTTTTATATTTCAGTGAAGTTTATCGAGGTTTGAGGCATGCTGGTGATAAAGTGAGACCCCCTTGTTACATAATATGCATATGAAAGATCACTGCATTTAAACACAGTGATAAGGCTGCCTCTGAATCTTGACCATCTTTGGGCAAATTGTAATACTTCTCTTTTCAACAAAGCCTTCATTTTGTAGGTGTGATTTAATTTCTGCTTCACCTTCCCTATGCAGAGGGGAGACTCCACAAAAGAGCAAATAGGAGAAGTTCAAACAAATCCACTAGCGATGGTACATTTCCAGACAACAGAGGGAGAGCAGCCACACAGTTGATGCACAGCAGCACAGAGCAAAGGTGGCCAGTGCATCTAGACAAAAACTAGGCTTTAAAAACAATTCAGAAACCTTGGGCATACTGAACCTCTGGCATGTTTTTAATGCAGGCTTGTTTGGGGGATTTTATTGATTATCTGCAAATCTAGGCTCATTTTGTAACTGTGTGACACCTCTGCAAGTCTAGACAGTGACTGTGGTTTATACTTTAAATAAAGGTTACGTTTTTAATGATTTCCTGAAGTTTTTGAACAAAAGAAATAATAACATTAAAATTCAGTCTTCCTTTATTCTGAGGGGGGAATTCTTTTACTTCTTTGTATTTCTGATTACTATATTAATTCTTCGCAACAAATAGTCCTGTAAAAAACTTTTGCTCCAAGCAAGATAAAAAATAGCATTACAAAAAAAATGTGCTAATAGGAGGCAATTTGCATATCCTAACACTTACTTGTTGGGAGTAGGAAAGAAATCCCAAATTTGTCATTGTGCATTTGTTTACACTAACGTGTTATTGCTTGATCACTCCACCATCTCTCTCCCTGACAAACACCCCCATCTGTCTGTAGAGACAGCCAACCTAGCAAGGCTGATAGCTTATTGTTTTAGAAATTGGGGGTGGGAGGGAGAGAGGAGGGGGCAAAAAGAGAAAAGGAATAAAGCTTTTCTTCTGTTGCTAGCGATCCAGGAGTGCAGTGATTCAGGAGGTTGTTAACTGCTCTGTGTAATGCTCACTAGGGGCTACAGCTGGTGCCAGCTTACAGCATGTAGATTTTGAAAGGATGACTGTCCAGCCTGCTGGAGGATAAGATGCATTTCTGTGCGCTGGATATATCTGTCCTTCATGAGGAAATAGTTTCAACCCTAGCATAGTTGTACTTTGCTATGTGACAGTAGCATGTGTGAAGTCTCTGTAAGAGACTCTAGCATTTTTTCCCATACAGAAAGTTTTCTCACTCTTCACTAAAGGCCAGAGGAGGGTTTTCTTCTGCTGAATTCTGTTGGTTTTAAACTTGGCCCACCAAAACAGAAAATATATTAGTTTAAAAGTAACTTTACAGAAGAAAATTAGGAGTATATGAGGCCAGAGTTACTTGAAAAAAATAGAAGTTAAAGGCTATATTTTGCCTCAGATGGCTTGTGCAACTGACTTCATATTAACTGAACCCTTTTAGATGTGTTAGGCTGAGAGTGCTGGAAAATTAGCCCAGGCCCTCTGACTTCTGGTAGCTTTCCTGACTGCTGGACTACGAACTCGCATGACAGATTGCATCCAGCACAGTAGGCTGCAGAAAGTAGTTAATGGAAAATAGACTGCTTTGATGTTCACTTCTGGTGGGCTGATCCTCTGGTTTAAAGGCTAAACATCTATTGTCCTCAGTAGGAGTTTTCTTTATGAAAAAGCTTTCGCAAAATCTGTAATTTCCCATTTTGTTTTCTGAGACTGTGGTTTGCTCTATTTCTACACTCAGTAGCCAGCAAATATTTTCAAGAGTGATTTGTAATTTTTGGGTCTCTAACTTCAGATGCCACAGATATGGCCTTATTTCTCAGAAATAAGCTAAGCATCTGTCCTCTTCTGCTAAAGCAGATGTCTCTACAGCATTTCCATCAGAGCACTAGAAATGAAGGCACCTAAACACACTGTCTGCTGAAATATGGAGCTAAGCACTGCAGAGATGCACCTTAGGAAACAGGCTCGGCTAGAATTAAAATGGGAGGGAGGGTGAGGAGAGTGAGAGCAAATACAGTAACAGCCTGTGATTAGAAATCTTAACAATGACAGTGAGTTCTGTTTAATTTCTAACTGCTTAAAAGCAGGCCTGGGGAAATGCTCTGCTTAGAAATGTCATGGAAAGTGCAGCTGGTCCATAGGCTTTATCTTGAAAAGCAAAGGATCTTTCCCATTTTGCAGTAACACTGCCATTTACTGGGCCATACCACTAGCAATTTGCAACAATGGGAGGGAAAAAAGCTGCCATTTGACCTAGAATGCAATTTTCAACTAATTAATAAAGTGACCATTAGTGCCCGAGGGGATAATAACAGGAATAAGAACAAATTACTGTGGGGTGCAAAGGAGGCTTGGGCATTGTATTGCAAATTTCTTATGGCACTATTCTTTTTTTTTTCCTCACTAATACTTTTAAAGTGCCCCCACTCAACACTTGCTCCTTGTAGGACCCTTGCAAACCACATAAGAATTAGCCCTTCAAAGATCAATCAGGATCTAATTGTTGTTAACAAAGTGCCACCTGGAGAGAAATGTTACAATATACCTTCATTACAAAGCATTCAATCTCTCTCACACTCACAAGTCCTGGCTACAGTACAGACAAAAAGAAGCAGTTGCTAGCATTAAGATCAGGCACCTGCAATTGCTTGTAAGACACTGCCAGTCCCTGCACAAATATGCTCCTAACATTGCATGAGCCTTGTTAGAACTGCTCTGTTTATGCTTCCTCTGAGCAAATTCTGCTGGGATCTCTCTGTTTGCAGCACTCTAAGGTATGGCTGGAGCCCTCATCTTGGTGGGGACGTTAGGCAAAGCAGCGACACCATTTGTCCTGCATTTTCAGGATATGCTCTAGGACATCCTCTCAGTAAGGATTCTTCTGTATTTTATGGCCCTTGCTCTCAGTGCTCCAAAGGCAAATGTTCAGGAAGTCCCCAGCAAATTAACAGTGCCCAGGTTTCGTTTCTCTGCCCTGAATGAAATTTTACTTGTAGGTATAGCACATCTGCTCTGGTCCTGGTTGTGGTCATACTTTGCAGCTTCAGTGGTTAAAATTCAAGGCAAGACCCCCTGAGGTTGCCCAGTGTCTGTCCCTTAATGCTTGGACACGTTTGTGTCTCTGTGTTCACAGAAGTTGAAGTCAACCGATACTGGCCTCATCTGTCCTGAAACTGTCCAATGGATTGTTTTATAGGAAATTGAAAACTACTGTTCACAGGCTTGCTTTGCTCGTGCCTTGTTTACATAGTCAGGGAGTTGGCTTCACTGAAAGCTAACCTCCTTTTGAAACTAGGCAAAAATTCTAGTTTTTGATCACTTACTCAATCTGTCCGATCACATCTTGAAAACCTCCAGTGATGGGGACCCTACCACATCTCTGCAGAGGCTGTTCCAGTGAATCATTTTTCACACTGTAAAGAGTTTATTTATTATATTGAGATGAAATCCCTTGTATTCTCCACATAGCTCCTAATAAAGAGAGAATTTCTGTCCTCATTGTACCTGGCCTTCAAGAACTGGAATATTGTGATGAGCTTCTCCCTGAGCCTTCTCTTCTCCTGAGAGAAAAGACTTCACTCCTTCAGCTTATTCTCTTAGAGGAGGTTTCCAGCCCATTGATGAACTTCCTGAATTCCATTGATTGCTCTCCAGTCTTTCAGTGAAAGACTCTTTTTTCTCTTCCTTGAATTGACCAGAACTGGACACAGTACTCTAGGTGTGGCTTAGAAAATGTTGAGTGGAGTGGGGTAATTATTTCTCTACTTCTGTGGATGCAGCCCAGCACCCAATTAGCCTTTGTTGCTGCAGCAGCATACTACTGACTTGTCCTCAGCTTGTTGTCCATCAGGACCCCCAGGTCCCTTTCATCAAGGTTGCTCCCCAGCCACTCAGATCCTGGCCAGTACTGGGCATTTTAGTCATGTTGTCACAGGTGCAGGACTTCGCTTTTGTGTTCGTTAAACTTCATACTGTTCTTGTTATCCCACTCTTCCAGTCAGAAGAATAAGGACAGTGTAGAGAGAGGGAACTATTTTTTCCATAGTCATGAATATCCTGCTCATTCTGAGGATCAGGAAGTTAGGGAGTGTAGGAGAAGTGGAAACTATCTCCTTTCTTTCTGTTTCTTACTCAGATTAAGCAATTGTTCAAGTCTTTATCCACACTGCTTCAGAGAACTGAGGGACTCACTGAAAGGAAATGCTTAGGGACTTTGTCCAGTTTGATTCTTTAACAGATATACATGGAGGCAGGAACTTGTGGAGAGCAAAGTAATGTTAACAGCCTTAGGCTTCTGGTTTTCCTAGAAAAATTGCCTCTATCCAGATACATATATGGGGAGAAATGCCACACTCATGATGTGTCTTGTTGTATTATTAATACAAATGACCTACTTGCCTATATTTTAGAACATATGTAGTGCAAATAGAGATTTTTTTTTTTCTCTGAAGAGAACACTGTACAAAACTGGACCATCCTTGTGGATACTGAAAGACTTCACTTGTTAAATGTCATTTCAAATGTTCTTAACTGGCAGACACTGGCTGTATGTGCTCACTCTACAGCTGCTTTTTAAACAGTCAGTGTTATTGCTGCAATTAAAATACACACTTTGAATTTTTCACTTTGACTTTGCATATCACTGCCTGTCTTGAACTTCTATGTAAGACCATCCATCATAAAGGATCGGCACTGCTTTAACCTTGGTGAAGATTTGCCAAAGGACTAAATGGTGATGATTGAAATAGAAAGTCTTTGGTGTAGCTGGTACAGTGAGGCTGCACCACACTAGAAAGTATGTACAAGCTTTGCTTACATAAAGTGGGGAAAAGGAGCAAAGTATCTCCTATGACTGGAAGAGCATTCCCCAAACAGCACTGAAAGAGGTGAGCTTTCAACAGCACAATGCTGGACTTGCAGATTGCCTTTCTGGTATGCTAAAAGTCATTGAAAACACAAAGCATAAAGCAGTCCAGAGCGTGAAGTGGGCACCTCTCATCAGTTTGGTATCCTTGTGCTTGAAATTAATCAAAAATGGTGACCAAATATGGGGAATATTACCGCTAATAACTCCACAATGCTGAGGCCAGATATCAAGCTGTGCAAAACTAGAAGCCACATGAAAATATGGGTTGACTCCCTGTGCAACATTTTGCTAAAAGAGCGTTGATGATATTCACTTTGCAGAGAGATTATAGTTTGAAGAAGGGCAAGAGATCCATATGTGAATTGGGCTATATAACTGCATAGTGTCTGGGTAAATCTTCAGAGAAGAAAGCGTGTGAATAAACAGGAGGGTGTACAGGGGGTTACCCAGACTGCAAATCTCTGGTCAAATTCATGCCCTCCAAAGAAAGGCACAAGGAACAGAGATGGAAGGGTTTGCCATTTCCAAAACAGCTTGGCAGTCCCCCAGGACTGTAGACTGGCTTCACTGGAGGGTCTGTTCTGCTGACACAAGAGATGGATGTACATACAAGTCCCATTAGCATTGAAGGGAGGTGCCTGCTAAACTTTCCCACGCGTTAGCAGAGGAAAAGACTTCTAAAGGTGTCCCACAAGGTAACAGAAGGCTGGTGCTGCACATGTTACATTTCTTTAATATCTGCCTGTGATACAGCTGTACGCTTACATCATTTGGACGCATCTACTTGACATCTTGCTGTCTGTCACAAAGAGACGTTTTGGAGCCATGCAGAATGCTTTCCCCATTATCCTCAATGCAAGTCCATAAATACACAACTTGTGTGCAACCTGCTTGCATACTGATTCTCTCTGTCCCAGATCAATCTGTTGTTGATTCCAAGGACTATAGTCTCGTTTGATTTCTAGGTTTTTTTACTGAATGCTCATCAGCAAGAATATATAGTTTATTTTAGTTTTTCTTTTTGTGGTTGTTTTACTGTCTTTTGTAGCAACCATTAAAGTTTATTTGTGGGCTGAGGGAAGTTATACCCTTTGTGACAATGTATTGTGGAGCTTTATTTAATCCTGTGGGGTATTTGGGTGCATTTTGTTGGGGGAGGGATGGAAGGAGTGAAAGAAAAAGTTGTAGAAATCAGAAATGGAGATCTAGAGTCCTAGAAGGTGGCAATCTGTTAATTAGTGTTCTTGGGAAAACCTGTCTATGATGAAAATAAAGCCCCATCGTTAAAACCCACTGCATTTTCCTTTTCTGCCCCTGAATGTTGTTAACAATGTTGCACTCTGGTTAAGTAAAAATCTAAAACTGCAGTGAAGTGTTAGTAATCGGTTCCTGAGCAGATTCCCTAATGCTATTCACTTTTCCCTGCTAATCTTCCTGTGTGAGTTATAACAATGCAGCACCAAATGAGAAGGAAATGTCAGGTTATGTTTCAGGGCCAGCCTCCTGCCCACCCTCCATCTGTGCTGATGTCAGTGCTTATTGGAACATATGCTGCCTGTTGCTCACTGACCATCTGTTAGCTGAGCTGATGAAGTGTTCCCGTTGCTGGGACAACCCGGCCCTTGATTGCCAGTGGCACTGCAAACATTTTCCGCTCAGGTTTCACTTTTATCTGTGCTCTGGAATGGCAGCCCCGCCGTCTTAAGGGTTGCCCCATCCCTTCATTTTCCCTTGATCTGGGTTGGGAGGGGAGCGCAACCAAAATTCAAGGTACAAGTTTTAGGGCAAAGTAGTAAAAGGCTGCAGCAGAGCTAATGTGCCCGTGAATTAGCTGTTGCCCCCTTGGACCCTTTCCGATGGGAGCACAGGGTCGAGGGAGAATGTTGGGAGGTTTGTGTGACAAGACTGTGACTGAAACACCCATAGCCCTGAACACGTGCAAGCCGACAGAGGGATTTTTGGATCCAAGCAAAAGGCTAGGGATACGCTACTTTTCCCTTTATTAAGAGTCACTTGTTCTGGAATTGCTGTGTGTTGTAGTTCTGCCTGACAGCCACAAATCTTTGGGACATAACTAAATCCAAATCTAACCATTTTTTTTACAGTGTAGGCCTCAGTTTGCAGAGTGAAGACAATGCTAAGCCATAACAGTGATACAACCGTTTGCCCACATGCAGCCTTTTAGCAGTTCTGCCTGGTGAGCTTTCCCCCTCTTAAAAATGTCTACAGACATTAATCAATCCTCATGACAAGCCTGTGGGGCTGGCAGGTGGTGTTCCCGTTCTACAGAGGGAGAAGCAAGTGTGAGAGCTGGCACGAGACGTGCGGCATGCCCACATCCCAGCCTTCCCCTGCTGAGATCACTAGACCAGATTGCCCTTCACTACACACCAAGAGCCCCAGCTCTGCCATGGTGCCAACAGGAGCCGCATACCAGACACAAGGGCTGAGTAGACTCTGCCCTGTAGCTCTTCCCATCTTACATGTGAAGGGAATAGAGCAGCATCTGATAAATGAATGTTTTTGGTGAAGGTGGCCACAACAGCTAGGGTAAAATGTGACAGCCATTAGGATACAGAAAGTCTGGATGCCCTGTAGTGTTAAACACTGTAAAGTGGTGAAATATCTTGGTCTTTTTGTTGGTATTCCTCGGTGTTTTCCCCCAGACCCAGGGGTTTTGGCCCCTGGATGACACCAGTCTCTTACATGATCTCTCAGCCTCAACTTTGGAACTGAACACTATCCCACCATCCTTCCATTTCTCTCATTTCCCTTTCACCCAGCCTTGTTTCCTTCATGTTTTCCCAAAATCTTTTTCTCAGATACGTTGCCCCTTTGCAGTATCTACATAGAAAACCCAAAGTTTCTAGTCTTTCTCTCATCCAGCCTATCCTTTCTGTTTCCTACCACAATCCAGTTGTTCCTGTAGCCTGGTCACTCAGCTGTACTCTGGCTGGCTTTTCTGCCAGCTTCCCTTGCTTCTCATGTTTCTAAAATTCTTTTTTTTCCATTCTTAGTATTCTCTTTGCATTTTTTAATGCATCCTGTGAGGTGTCTATACTATCTTTTCATAAGGCTAAGTTGTAAGCTTTTCAGAAAAAGGGCTCCTTATTTTTCATCCTATGCATCAATTACTGTTTTAATTAAATAACTGAATAATACAATAATGCATGCTCAGAGACTACACGACGTGTGGTGGAGCTGGATAAGATTTGATCCATACTGACGTAATCCTAGGTGTTAATAATAATGTACAACTTCAGCATGTGTTACTATTTCAGGATGCTCTGGCACAGCAGGCTTGTTTTATTCACCCTGGGGATTTACATTGCCTCATCTGCTCTCTGGTGAGTGCCTGAGAGTTGGGTCTTATTCTGTGGCACGTGTGAGGTACTGCCCTGTGCTTGCATAGAATGAACAGCAAGTCGAGTCTTTTACCTTGTCTTTATTGTGGTTATGATAAAAGCATTTATCTGATCTTATCACAATTACCACAATGGAGCCTGAGCACTCTAAATTCCAAACCTCTCTTGTGGTAACTTGTTTTGTGCCAGTCTTTTAAATCCACTTTGGCGTCCTTGTTTTTTGCCAGAATGGTGCAAATGTGCTGGTATGTAGATGAAAACTGGGGTGATCTTTTCTCTCCTCCAAGAATGTCATAGAGCTTGAGGCTCTGGGTAACCTTACAGACCTAGACTACTATGCATTTTGAATCAAAACAATGCAGAATTTAATACTTTGCTTCAAGATTAGTCTACCTGATTTTCCCTCAATCAAAAAATGTGAAGGAAAACTGGTATTATGAGCCGCCATCTGCCCAGCCTTCAAAAGGATTTGCAGTTCCCAACTGAAAGCACTATTTTTACTCAGGGCAGGACTGAATATTTTGTGCAGCTTTTAGGCTCAGATTAAATGGTGGCACTGCTTTCTGTGTGTGACTGAGAAGATAGATTACAGTGTGACTTAACTGAGTGGTATCTGAACACTGAGAGTGGTTAACTAAAGCATTTCAACACCTGGAGATTGTACTAACAAGATGAGATGAAGTATATATGGTACTTTACCATAAATTTGTAATGTGTATGCATTTGTAGGGAAGTGTAGCAGCTAAGGGTCATATTGAAATTCTAGATAGTAATGCCCTTGCTGCCATCATGGGCACCTGTGGAACGATCACTCTCCTCATCTGAAGCAATGGTGGAGTTCCCTAGTGCTGTGCCTATCTACAGCACTGAAAGGCAAACTGTAGGTGCTTTATGGCAAGCACATATACAGGTGTCTGAGGTGCATACACATGGCCTCGGCTTGCCAGAAACAGAGGGGTGGATATAAATTGCCTGTTTCTTGTTACTTAGACAGAGGTATCAGAACCAGTCACAGAAACACTGTTGGTCTGCTAGGGAAGTTCCTCAGCTGGATGGTATCTGATCACATCTGTAGAGAAATAACAATTTTTACCAGTCAAGAACCTGATCTCTGCTGTGGCTGAAGTGTTAGGCATTCAGAGCTCTGCTTAATTACGGCTTTAACACGCTTCCTGAATCTGGATGGCTGGGGCCCGTAAGAACTATAAATGCTTGCACTTCTGTGCTCTAAAGTTTGCAAAGAGGGGCTGTTGTGTGTGACTTTGTGAAAAAATCCCGTCCTCACCACAATGCTGAGGGTAGGCTGCCACTGACATCAGTCGTGTGAGGATTTGCACTGCCCGGGTCCTGGAGATCACTCTCTGCACAAATTAATTAAAAGATGCCTTAGGTAGGTGCCCAGCCAGCACAGAAGGAACCCAGCTCCGTTACTAGTCTGCAATCCCCAGTTTTCCAGCTGTCACTATGTAATACGGTCTCCCCCTCGCGTAATTCCTTCCTGTAGTCCAATAGAAGTCCTTTAAAAGAAGAAAAAGAAAGAAAGAAAGAGGAGCAACAAGCAAGTAATCCTGTCATACGATCTGCCCCAGTAGTTTGGGGCCTGTTTTTCTTTCAGGGGCTGTGAGCGTGCTTTGAGGTGCACAATAGAGATGCCTTCTCCATTGACTGGGGAGCTCAATGAGCCAAACTGGGCAGCAGCCCTGGTAACAGCAGCAGCAGCAGCAGTGGTGCAGCGCAGTAATGGGCCCAACTGTTAACTGATTTAACACTCTGCCAGCTGCAGTCCCTGAGCTCCGAGAGGAGCGGCGGGCCTTTGAATATTACCTTTCAGCCAATTAGACATATGTCACTTTCATAAAACCTTTCGTGTGCACTCCCATCGTGGGGAGGATCTGCTCGGGAGAAGGAGGGAAATGCGTTACCTGCCTCCCTCCCAGATGCACCCTCCCCTCCCTCGAGAAGGAATTTCTAGTTGTTTCTGGTATTATTTTTAGCACAGATGCAAGTGCCTGGAATGGGGTTTGAAAGAAAGAGAATGATTCTCCGAGCTCCAGGAGTTTTTCAGACAGTGTCATAGGCTGCCTGGGATAGTAGGCTTGGTGGGTTTGGGGCATTAGATTGAAATGAGACTTTTTCATCACCTGAAGACTGAGAAGGTCTTTTTCATCACCTGAAGACATTATCATCTGACTCTGCCTGAGGTTGTTTCACACATTAAAAAAATCCTGATCTCAAAGAAGCAAATGAGTATGCAGATACCAGAGGACTGCAGGTGCTGAACGTGGAAGTTTTGGACTAACATCAATTTCACAAAAAAAAAAAAAGTACACATAAAGTTGTTTACTAGTGAGCTGCAGCTGAGGGAGAGCACTGCAGGCTGTGTGCTTTGTCCAGAGGAGCTGCAGCATCAGCCAATGCATCACCGAGTCAGCAAACACAGGCTGACGTTCCCACCACAGCCAGGGGCTGCAGGGATGGGAAGCACATGGGATATGAACATCATGGATGCTTCATCTCAGAATCAGTGTGGAAGGCAAAAGTGTTTATGTAGGCCAAAGAAGAGATATGCCACTTTTTATTCCTTTAATTACAAAAGCTGTTTTATTTTAATACCAGGTGAATTAGAGCTAAGAAGTTGTGCCAAAATTAATAAAATTAAAAGGATATGGATTTTTTTTCATAGTAATGTAAAAATAAATGCATTCCGGAGGTTATAATGGACAGAAAACTTCTCTTTTAAAATCCTGGCTTAAAGCTTCCAAGCTGGCTCTTGTTGCTGACACTGTTAGTGAACAGAAATGAGTGAGCCAGAGCTGTGTGAAGAATGCTTGTTTTTCCCACTGGAGATGAGAGACCTGCATGGGTTGTACACACTATCAGAGCTGGACAAGGAACTGTGTGTGGCATACAAGAAAAGAAGAGAATTGAGGAATGGCTGTCACTTCTGTAGCTTGGGAAAGGCGTACTGAAACTAAGTTAGTCAAACAGGTGCTCTCCGAATAAGTGTGCTCAAATTATTCATTTTGGCTTTCACAAGTTTATTCAGTGTTTTCCTCCTCAGTCTCTTCAATCATCTTCCTAGCAGGATGTTCTCTGATTTAAAATTTTGATGCTCAGGAATCAGGAAGTAGTGCATGTCAAAGGCAATGAGACAAGATGTATTTTGAGGTGAGGATGATGTTCGATCTAAATATACAGGACTGGTCTTCAGGTGTTCGATACTTTTCATACCTGAAGAAAGGCTTGAGCTTAGTTTTTTAAAAAGAAACTCTCTTTTCCAAAACACTCTTCCCTTGCAATGTTTTGACCAGCTTCAGCAGAGTGATGACAGGATTATGAGGTGGTAATATATAAGCTCAAATGAGAAGCTAATTGGAAGATCTCAGTACTGTAGACAGACAAATACTTTAAGCAGGCATAGTTGTCAGTATTGATAAAAGCAGTAGTTCCACATTCCTTCTGCTTCTGGCTGCTTGTTCTCACACTTGTACTATTCTCTCCCTTCCACTGTATTTTTACTAGTTTAATGGTGAACTGGAGCAGATTCAGCTGTAGCTGAGAGGACAAGGGTGCACCTGAATCCATTTTCCCCAGTCTAATTCATGGCATGCCTACACAAAGCCTTGTTTCAGTAGGCAGGGCATGGTACCACCAACGATGGAACTGAGCATCCAGGAGAGGGGGAGAGCAGGACCACATTTCCCCTGTGTTAGCACTAGATTTCTGTCTACACTGAAGTTTATTTTTCCCTTTGATAAGGACAGCTTGCACATTTTTAGCTGCTGGATCACCTGTCAAAAGAAGCCAGCTGAGGAAATCTTTACAAAGCACAAGTGGCAAGTTACAAAACAGCTGGTGAGCCAAGGTCGGGCATTCCTCTTGTTGATAGTTTCTGTGATCAAAATTCTTCTGAAGCTCCCTGCAGGTGTTGCTACCTCTAGATAGTGTTTGGATGTGATAACTTTCTCAGTGGGGTAGTTCAGTGCTGCTAAGTACGTTTCAGATGACAATCCCCACTTCATCAATCAGAGTACATAGTTCTTGGGTAAAAAGGAGACTCTGAACACAAGTAGGCAACCAATAATTTTAAATATACTGTAAAAACACAGCATTATATTTTCCCTCTGTGGAATCATATTTGCTCTCCAGGTCTTATATAGCATGATTATTCTTTTTTTTTTCTTTCTCTGCAAAATCCTCACTGAAGTGATCTTGCAAACTCTGTTCCTTTCCACCATCAGTCATTTACTTGGTATGGCTTGGAACTTGCATATCTTTGTGCATTTGAGTCCATTACTAATGCACAAGCATTCATCAGTTTGGCAGGAATGGACATTACACATCTGTAATTCATAAGCTTCAAGACAGTTTTGGGCGATAATGATTCAGGCATCCACTGAATGTCCAAATTCCCTTTGGCATCAGTTGTCCAGCCATAACTTGCTGAATCCAGCAGAGTGGGTTCACATTTCAGGAATCATCTCCAAATTCCTGCTTAATGGTTTGCATGCAGTTCATGCTGGAATAAGCAATCTTTGCATGGGGAAAGCTGGCTGGAGTCAATTTCATCCCTTTTGGCAGAGAAGGTTTGATAATGGCATCAGTTGTTGCGCTTTTAGGGACAAACAGATGGCATGTGAATTCTTGTAATTTCTGAAAGAAGCCTGATGAAAGCTCCCAGGGTTGTCCAAACACTGAAAAGTTATATTGATAATGGCATTTTCTTTGCATGAGTTCTAGGGTTCCCAGTTTTCCTTTGTTTGAAAAAAACACTAACAGCATTGCATCCCCAAAAGACATGCAGGCCAATCAGTACTCTGCATGTGTCTGTCCCAGGGGAGCACACTATTATATTACTGTCAGTGAGTGATGCTTTGTGTCTGTTTTCTGACTTTCTCATGCATTAGCCAAGATCTATAATTCTGCTGGGTTTTACCCATTGTTTGAGCATGCAGTATAACACGCATCTTTCTTCTTTAGTGATCCTTTGAGAAGTCCTTTTTTCCTGTGGTGGTCTCCAGTTAGGAAGAAAGAGAGATCACAGCTGAATTGAGATGTGATGTACTTTACCTTTGTGATTTACACACACACACGCTCCATCTTTAAAGCAAGAATTTGATAAAATTTGACTTGCTTTTGGGACAAGAGAAAAAATTTATGTCTCTTATTTGGATATAACGTCCCACAGTTGTGTCCATGAAATTAATGCTGGTTTTCTCACTACCTTTCATTGTTACTGTCTGATAAATGCTTAACAATGTATTAACTTTATGACGTTCTGCACCTTCGTATAGTTCAAATGAGCAGAGACACCTTGTTAACACCACTCAGCCTTTGGACAAGGCTTTGTTAATAACACAGACAGATGGGATAGTGATGGTTTCAGGGGGGCTTTGGTGGACTGCTTTTTTTCCCCCCATCTGACTAAATAAACTAAGTCTCAGCCAAAGAGGTTTATCCGTTGCTCTGTTTTTGCTGATGGGCTTAAGTCTTCCTTCTATCCTGTTAGCATTGTATAAAGAAGCCATGTGCGTTTGACTTAATTCAGTTCTGAGCACTGAAAGGGCCACAGCTCACTCTCACTGCGTACTTTGATGTCTGCTGTCCTCTGTAAAACTGCACTACACAGCACCACTTGGATGCCTATTGATTTTTACTTGGTTGCTTTCAGCCTGTGTCCAGCACTAAATTATCTTTGGCAAGCATATCCATCAACAAGTTGTCTGGATATGTGATCTGTTTTCCCTTTTTCACCCTGGCTGATACATACCTAGTGGTTCCTTCAAACCTGGTTCTTTGGGCTCCAAACATTTTGTTTCTCTGTTGAACTATTATTTATTGGCTTCTAGTTTTATTTTTTCAATACAGACACTCTTGCTTTGAGATAAAATTTGCTATCATATCTGGATTGACAAAGACCCTTTACAAAAAATGCAGACATCACTTGGTATACAAAGGGATTTTTCCTGCAAGATATTCAAAATTTGAATTATTCATTTGGTATTCTTCAGTGCTTTTATTTTGGCTTCTTTTGCTTGAAAGTACGAATAGCAACACCACCAGAAATTAGTGACCTTTGCAGCCCCATTTTCTCTAATGAAAACGGCAAGGATCCTGGTTCTTTGCAATGTTCCTTACTTGTTCATCAGCTCATGGTGTGTTCCATTTTACAGGTGATTGCTAATCTCTGTCTTCTCAAGTATGGATGGGGGGATGTTTGGGGAGCTGTGTTTTTGGAAGTTTGCGGCTTTTTGCTGGTGGAACACGCATTTATACTCCTTGGATCCTGTTTCTTTGTTTTCCTAGAACTTTCTTCCTTTGCAGTCACTGCTGCTTAACTCTTTGGCCCAATGACATCCCACAAGATCTGTTTTTTGGCCATAGTACTTCATGCATCTCATAATCCTGAATCTGTGATGCTTCACGTTTGTTCAAGCCTTTGACAGTATCCTGAAACAGAATCTGCTTGCAGATTTAGGCAGCTTTCAGAAGAGTATTTTCAAATGAATGGTCAGTTGCAACTTTAGCTTAGACTTGGCATTCCAAAACTCTGTGAAGTGTGTGTGCTTTCTGTGTTGTCTCCAAAATGTTCCCTCTTCCTTTCTTCACTGCTTACTTTCATTGATGTAACACTGGTATTTCAAATAGGCAATAAACAATGAGTATATTGAAGACAGCAGCAAACAATGAGTATATTGAAAGCAGCAGCAAAGCTCACCATCATGTAAACATAAACAGAATGAGCATATGTATAATGAAAACTGATTCTGTGGCATTCAGTTTTCATTTATTTCATCTTGGAAAAGCCAACCAAATTGACAGTAGTAATTTGTCATCGAACTGCTAAACCACATAGGTAGGTTCTGTAACAACAGACAAACCAGAGAGATAATGACAAGTCTAATGATTCATACAGATAAATCTATCCTAACTCAAAATTTGGCTCTTCACGTTATACCACTTAACTACCCAGAGTCATTGAATGAGAAGAAAAGTGCTGCATTTCTACCTCAGTGAGCACTCAAACAGTAATAGGAGATGGAATACAGATATTCTTTACACTATTCCTGACTTCCCTTAACACCACATAGAGTGTAAAATTTTAGCAAAAAAGTAGCATTCAGAGACTCATTAAGATACAACAACAAAATAAAGCAAAGTTGGATTCACATCATAACAAATTGCTTTCATTCAATGCTTTTCATTATTCTGCTCACATAAATTTCTGCTATTACTATTATTTTTCTGGCTCCCCTTTAGAACCAGATGGATAACTCCCCTGTTAGTGGATTTTCATACATGTAGCACCGAAAACTCAAACCTTTCCATTCATTCTCCACTCTCTCTGTAATAAGTGACTAGGTGGATCTGGACCAGAAAATTACTGAAATGTAAATGTTCCTGGGAAACATTACATCCTCAGCAAAACAACATATTTGGCAAAAAGTTCATGGGGTTGCAAATGTCCCCATTAGCCCCAGCTAGCAGTACTTTGTAGTGCCATAAATGAAATAAATACTACCCTCAGAAAGCAACTGCCCATGCAGAGAACACTGTAGAGTTCTCCCATTCACCTTTCTTTGATTACCTGCATTTAGGTGGTAAGGGGAAGGAGTGAACAAACACACAAGTGGTAACAGACTAAATAATTTGATTAATAAGGTAGATTGACTGCCTGTATAACGTTTTGTATTTTTCCTTGATTTGGATGTTTTAAACAGCCCAAAATGAACAAGGCATGGAAACATCCATCTAAGAAAATTAGTCAAAAATTTAAGACATGAAATTCATGGCAAGAGTAGAGCAACTGGAGGAACATACTGTCTGTGGGATTTCTGCTTTGTGATTGTATGCTCTGGTGTTTAATAAAGTGTTGGCTCTATTCGAGGGCTTTCCCAATGACTGAGGCATTCATAACATCTCCTGTACAGGTTCCCTGTACCTGGTAAGGTCTAGCATTTGCTAAGGACTTGTCCTCAATAAGGGCACAAACTGAACGACCTTCTTCAACTCAGTGTCCATTTTCATGAGACTTGCAGGAATTTAATAACTTGTAGCATAATTTCAACCTCCATCAAACTGGCTCGTTAACTAGAAGGCCATTAAGACAGCTGACTGTACTTAAAGATAGGCAAAGGTGTAGAAAATTATAGAACAAACTTATTTTTCCAGTAAACTTCACTTAAAATGGTTGTTAAATATCAGGCTCTTATCTCTGCGTAGTAATATTCCACCAGCTCCTAGTGACTCCACTGCAGTTGTGAATCCTTGATGATTCTGGCACTTTCTTATCTGCTGATGTGTCCATTTAGGAATCTGATGTGAAGGTCACTTTCTCTAACAGCTTATCTCCTTTGAAAATTTAGGGAGGTACAACGAACATGGACATAGCTCTTCAAATGCAAGGTTTTGACCTATTTATAATATGCTCTACATGCTTGAAACTAGTGGTTAATGTTGCCTTTTCTTTTACCCTATGCCTTGGAAAACTTGAGAGTCAAACACAGACACTCAATCTGTCTTAGAGTAGGACAAATAAGGTAATTAACCAAAGCAATACTCAGTCTATGCAAAGTAGAGCTGAGGAAAATAGGAGGAATTTCTCACCATGAAAGAGGTAATTGAAGTTACCTCCAGATTCTCAGTAACTGCTGTCAGCTTGAAAATTTAGCTGGCATGCAAACCAAAAAGAACAAAGCCCAAGCAGGAGGAAAAAGGAAAACAAGGCACTTAAGATTATCCCAGGGGAGATTAGATGAAGATCCCACTACAGGAACTCTTGACACTCCAGACACAAGCTTAAGAGACTGTCCTGAATTAGATGCTCCAGAAAGCAGAGCTAACAATAGCCACTGGGTGCAGCAGGCTGAGTCGTGATCCCCGGGGGCTTCACTGCCCGTCAGAAATTAGTCACTGTGACAGAGAAGGTGAAAGAAAGGGAGAGTCAGAAACAGCTACTGTTCTCCCTTCAAAACCTGCAAGTCAAGTGAGTGACGTGGGCAGGAGGTATTCCTTGTAGACGGCTATGCTAGCCCCCATTCAGAGCAGTGCTGTAAGATTAACTGCTTCTGATAAGGTGTGCAATAATATCTAAGATCTTATCTGACACAAGAAAATACAGATATTATTATGAAGTAAATCATCTGAAGTGCTTACAGACAATGGAATGAACGGCAAAATCGTTTGGCTGTAGAGAATAGCTATGGCAAGAGTGAAGAGTAGCATTGCCAGCTATTTTGCATTTCTCTTTTTTTGGCCCTTCAGTCCCTCAATATCATTGTGGTGGCATTCAGACCATAGCAGGACATGTTAGTGCCACTCCTACTCATCCTGTTCATGGTAGCCAGTGGCTGGTTAGATGGGGGTGTGATGGCTGTCTTGGCCCACAGCTGCTGCAGCTCAGAGAACACTTGGAACAGGGTGTGCTCCAAGCACATCTGTCATTGCTGGAGTTGAGGAATGGTGGAGATGCTGCCTTACATTTAGTATTCAAGTTCAGGGCATTCCTGGAGAACTCCTTGCAGACAGTGTACCATACCACTACCTGTAAAAGAGCTTCAGCCTGAGATCATGAGAAGAAATGAGGAAATGGTTTAGAGCTGTGCATTTTCTAAAAGCTCTAACTCAGACCCTGAAACAGACTCTGTGTATTAATAGTACTATGTATATATAATACATCCGTGTGTTCTTCATCTAGGAGGGTCTATACAGGGAGGCTAGGGCAGGGCTCCTGGTAGAAGGGCTTGGCAAAATATGTAACTGAGCAGATGAATGACATTCTGTTCAGCTGGATCTATTCTGCAGAGTGCTTTGTGTCACTCCTCTTAGACACAACATGATTTAGCATTCAGGAGCATATACCACTTGTCATTAACTCCACCAGCTACTGGTTTTCTAACCCTTCCCTTCATCTGAGTGTCAGATTTTTCACTTGCAAATGTCTCCAGAGCAACCCTTCTCATCCCAAGAAGGCAGAAGGAAATTGCCCTCCTTAATGAGCATGGGCTAAAAGAGGAGGAACGCTTCCTGTCTTCTATGAACAGGTTTAGGATCCATCATAGATACTGTTTGATGTGCCTGAACTTCTTCTTCAAACAAACTGTAAAGACAAGGTCCTGACTCTTCCTTCTGTTACTTTTCACAGCTGGCAAGTGCCAACTTATGCATTGAAGCTAAATTCCAGTTTGGACTAACTGAACTTCTCTGTCTTACTCACATGGTTTCAGTTCTCTCCTGCTGATGTTGACCTGAACTGCTGATCAGCATTTTCGTAGGCTAAACTCTTTCCTTGTGCCATATGAGCCAAGGGCAACCACATTTCAGCAATAAGTTGGTTTTGCACAGTGCTGCCTACAGGCTGAATCCAATGTTTCTTAATCCAGCTGGTGATTTCCTAGTTTTCAGTAGAAAAATTGCGAGGAGAGGGTTAAAGTAAGGACTGCGAAGTCGCTTCCATCCTAGGTCTAAGTTAATGCAGACTCTAGTGCCAGTATTGAATTCAATTCTTTCTCCTCAGCTCCAAGATACCGAAAAGCCTGCTCTGTCAGCAGCCAGGTGTAGCCATGGGTTCTGAGCCTGTACTTCCTTCAAATAAAGCAGTTCTGTGGAATTCACAGAGTTAAAATAGCTTGTATATTAGTATTGTCATCATTGTACTTTATCTTTAATAGGATAATAGCGAGGCTGATGAGAAAAATCCTGGCGTGTGTTGTTGTTGTCATCGTTGTTGTTGTTTTTAAGTGACCGATAGGTCAGCTTGAAAAAAAAGTTTCAAGGGTTTCAGTAAGAGCTCAAAAAGATCCTGGAAAGAGAGGCACTTCTGAGAACTCCAAGTGTGAAGCTGTAAAGTGTTCATATGCTAACAGAAAGAACCTTCACACTTCAGTATTTGTCTTTTATTCAGGTATCTTGTGTTGTTGCAAATCCAGTAAGAGCTGAAAACAGGCAGCCTCTTCACAGTGACTTTTTTTCTTTTGGCTATTTAATAAACATACACTAGATACAAATTTAGCCAATAAAAGGTTCGTGTAGTATGTATGTATGTATAATACTTGCACAAAAGGGCTATTCAAAATGCATAGCAACCACTCGGCAGGGTTTAATTTTCCTTAACAGTTTTCCATTTTCCTTTAAATTTGAGATGGGAGTGGGGGGTAGCAATCAGAATCCTTGGCATAAATAGGATAATAATAAGGAAGTTCCTAGTATTGTTGATGTAACAGTTCTTAGCAAGGCATACAACTAAATTCAGATAAAAGAAAGTTTCTGATTAAAAGGGACTGTATGAGTGAAAAATGTGAAAAGTTACTGGAAATTTCTCACAGCTGTTAAACACTGTTGTGTTAATCATATGAGAAATTAAAAACTAGCTGATATTTTTGTAACATCTTTATTAGTATGGCTAACACTTTTAAAAATATATTTTAAAAACTATTAGTATTCTGTATGATAGCACACATAAATTATGTCAGCCAAACAGTACAGCAGGTTTCATCACTGCCTTCTGTGACATTTATGAATTGAGCATCTGCTGCACATGATGGGTTGGCTTTTTCCAAAGCCTGTCTAAGAGTTTTACAGCTGGCTTTCCAAATATATGCCCTGCCATGTTCTTAAAGTGACATGCACAAAACCACACACACGCACCACCCCACACCCCAGATCATTGGAAGGTTCAGATTTTAATCCAGTTTTCTCGCTTAGTGGAACCTGTTGAAGTGTCAATTCTTATGTGTCCTGGCAGTGAAGTTACAAGTGTTTTTGTTACAATAACACCTGCATGCCCAGATTGAGACTGTAATTCCATTTTAGCATGAGTGAGGGAGTAGAAATTTGTAATAGTAGCATAGTGGGAGGGTTGAGACTGCTGAGTGCTGTAAATCTGAAGAATACAGAGGCAGGGGTTATTTTTAAATTTTTGATGCCTAATGATACAGATAATGTGCCACGGTTGTTTTTTGGTTTTTTGGTGCTTTTTTTTGTGGGGGGCTTGGCTTTTTTTTTTTTTCAGTTGTCATTTTTTTTATTTTTTTTTTTTCAGAAGAATCTACCCTTCTAACTCTCACTGAAATCTGGTACCTAGGTGTCTTCAGACATTTAGTGACCTGAGGTCTGGACTCTTCTTAGGCACCCAGACATTCTAGCTTTTGCCTTGTACAGGGGGAAAGGGTGGAGATATGCCAGTAGGCTTTGGTGAATGCAAGGAACATAGGGTTTTAGAGAACCTGGGATCTGGAAGGATGCAAAATCAGGAGTGGTGATAAAATAGCATCAGTCCTGACAGCCTCAACTGTGCAAGTCAAACTACTTGGTTTATTTTGACCAGTTTTTTAGTTTGTTTTGCTTTCTGTGTTGAACAGCACAAGTCTCCTGTGATGTATCAGGAAGAACCTCCTGATCTTCCGTTTGCTTCTTGATCTTCCATTTGTTTCTTTATCTTCCTCTGCTATAAAAATAAGTTTTCCCTGTCTAGATTGACAGAAAAATCCTCTGATATGTGGGTGAAGATAGATGCATACATGCATATGTGCATACCTGCTTATGTGTGTGTGTGCATATATGTATATGAAGCATTCGACCCATAAGTCCTGACACAAAGCCTGAGACCCCTGCAGTGCACCAAATCCTCCTGCAGCTTTGGTACTTGCCTAACGCAGACAACTTCCCAAAAAAGGTTTTCTGTGCTTCTCCATTTATCTGTGGTTTGGTTTTGTTTTGTGGGGGGTTGTTTTTGGTTTTTGTTTTTGTTTCTTTTGAGAAGCCAGCAAAGGTGAAAATCATGCTACCAAGAGGCATCCCAGTTTCTCTCATCTGACTGAAGGGATCAGCTTCAGATTCCTCTGTAAAACCCACCTGCAAAACACAAAGTTGCTACTGAGTCCCTTTTTTTAATTATTTCTTTTTTTTACCCCACACTCTTCAGTGGCCCGAGATACCTTTCTCTGGGGCAACAGTTCTGCTTGCAAAAAGCCAGTCACTTCATGAAAGCCCCAGACTCTGGAGAACATGGGCTGTGCCATCACAGGGCTGCTTTTCAAGGAGGCATCTGTGCTTAGCATATGGCAACTATTTATTATAGCTGTTGCATTGAGAAACAACAATTCCCATGATAATTGTTTCTCATATATCAAGATGCTTCAAACTCTGTTTCCCACAACATTCTGCTTGTCTGGTGTGTGTGTGCCAATGTCACCACAGTCCTAGCAGACAGTTGTCTACGTTTTGTCATTACTGAGGGTAAACAGACATGACTTGAGTGGGAAGGAGAGCGGGGGAAGTGGACTGCTAATTTTGTGTGTCTTTAATTCTGCACTGTGAAAGAAGTACTGAATGACTTTTGGGCAACATTTACAAATCTGCCCTCCCTCAATACATCCATCCTTTTTCTTCAAGGGCATATTATTTAAGGGCATTAATGCATATTATTTGGCAGCACGCAGTACAGATGATACTCAGTCTTGCAAGGGGATAGAGAAACTTTTCCATCCCCTCCATCAAATGCTGCTCTCTTCTTTATTCCAAAAGAAACACTCCTGTGTTCCCTTGAAAATATTTATCATGTGTGGGCATTTACTCACACATGCATGCATACACTTTCAGCACTTATATACAATATATACCTTTTCTCCTCTTGCAGTAATCACATACATACCTTTCACATGCTAGATGTCAAAATCCCTAAACACATACAATAATTTAATTATGGGGAAAAGCAATAATAAAAATACGCTGTAAGGTAGCCTCCCAATGTCTCATCACCAGCAAGACCTCAAATTTTGCTGCCTGACATGGCTGTGGTGTTCCTTTGTGGGCTATGAATTTTGGAGAACATTAAAATGGCATATTTTGAGATTGCAGCAGTACAGCATCTAGTCTCTTTGCTTGCATAAATTAGTGCAACTCCGCAGACTTTCAGCATCAGTGTTTTGGCCTGTGCTGGGTAGGATTCGAACCTGTGAGATATATGATGCTTCCTTTTTATATTCTTTTTTTTTGTTTGTATCATTATTGGGGGGAGACAAGGGAGAGGATGCAGCTTTTATGAGTTAATAAAAGTGTATTATACCTGGAGACAGCTGAGCAAAACCAGAATCTGAGTGTTCTGTGCAACAGATAAATACCACACATGTTTCCTCAGATAAAGCCACTCCTGAGAAGCTGTAAGTATTAAAACCCATGATTTAATTTATATAAATGAAATCCAGGATTGAAGAAATCCAGGACTGAAGTTATACACCAGGATTTAAGTTTGATGCAGAAAACAAGAATTAGGTAGAAAGAGCATTGACTCTCATAATGTTTTGACATAGTCATGTTACAGCAAAACTCAAGCATAACCAAGATTTGATCTCAATCAATTCTGTGCATACTAAAGCAAAGAGAAGAAGAGTCTATCAGTTTTCGAGAAATTAGGCTCCATTCAAAACACAGCATTACTCCCTTATGGAGTACTCAAGCTCTTCATGCCATGACTAGAGCTGTGATGCTGCTCAGCATTTGTGAATCTGACATTTTCTTTTGTGCAGCAGTGTTGTGTTTACATTAACCAGAGGACATTCACATGTACTGTGTTATTCAAAAGTTCATCTGATCGTAACCAACTTCTCTGATTTTATGTTGAAACCTGAGATAAAACAATTTTGGTTGTCAGATGAGGTGGTGCAATTCTCAGTGAAGTTCAATGTTTCTGCTGTGTTATACCCCGCTAACTGGGTCCTGTATTTGCATGTAAAAGTCTGATTTCATAATGCTGCTTTATTTTTGGCTTTGTGCAAGCTGTTTCTAGTTGAATCAATACTAAAACTGCTCCTTGAGGCAGATAAATATGTAATTAGTAGAAATAATGGAGCAGTCAGTCAGCTGCAAAACTGATGCTTCATCTAAATGTGTGTAAGGCACTTTATTTAGTTGGCATGTTGCTAACATCTATTAAGTTAAATTATGAGAAGTGTTTTGGGGCCTTTCACACAGAATGTGGAGCTTTTCATTCCTTATTTACATGTGTGAATATATATGCATGGAGTTTTCAACCCATGAATTAACTCCAGAGGAAAACAAACCACGAGATAAACACAAAGCCTGGGTTTGTGTTTGGGTTTATTATTTTTTCCCTTTAGAAAGCAAAGAAGCATCCTTACAGAATTTTCTGATTAATTTATTCAAAGAATTTAATTGTTGTATCACAACACAGTGGTATCATTTACATGGCATTAAAAAATAGAATTGCTAAGTTTGTCGTGCCAACAGCAGCCAGCTGAGAGAGTAACAAAAAGTCAATCTGTGATGGTCGTTTTTATGACTTCGAAACGTGCTTTTATTTAAATTGACCTCATGCTACTGGGTTTTCTAAATATTTAAATATTATGCAGTAGTTTATTAATACCAGTTAACATTGGTAGCTGTGGGTCGATGGATGGATGGATGGATGGATGGATGGATGGATGGATGGATGGATGGATGGATGGATGGATGGTGACAGAGATAGATAGATGATAGATAGATAGATAGATAGATAGATAGATAGATAGATAGATAGATACATAGATAGATACATAGATAGATATATAGATAGATAGATATTTCCAGATCTTACTGGGAAATATCATACATCTCAGAGTTTTAATGCAAACACAGAACTCATGCAAAGCAAGCTCTGGTCATCCCTAGTGAAACAGAAGCTTTGTAACTTAAGCCCGTCTGATCCTTCGTGGTTTGAATCTGGGGACTTGACACCTTTACAGTGAAGCTAAAGAGTGTAGAGTGGGGCACAGCTGAGGCACAACCAAGACCTGTGAAGTGTCATCTCTCAAATAATGGATGCCCCTGTGCTGCTGACCAAGGTCCTCCAGCTACTCTGTCAGAAAGTGGGAAGGAGATGTGGGATGAGAGGAGAATAGACAGGAGAGAACAGAGTATCTCCATGTACCAGGGTGTTTTACAAGTAGCATAAGAAAAGCTGGGAAAAAAAATCAGATCATTTGTTTTTCATCTCCCTACAAGCACAAAGTACCTTGTTACACTGCCTCATAAAGATCTTAAAGATGGTTTTGATACTTGAAACTTCCTCTGTCTTCAAAGAACAACAAGACTTTGAGACAGATATGTGGGAATTCACTTAGCCAAGCATTGCAATTTTAGTTTGTCTGCAGTGATCTGCAAACCACAGACTCTGAAATGAGCAAGGGGTTATGTGAATGTTCCTTGTAAGTATTTATTTTTATTTTCTTTAGCAGAAGCTGTCAAATAAAGCATCTCCTGCTCTTCAGAGCTCCTGCAGTCTGTGCAGAGCTTCTGCAAGCCAGGACTGCGCTTAGTACACTTAATTAGAGTTTGCTTATTATAACAGTGGAAAATACAAGCTTATTTTACTCTGGGAATTAAATTTTGCTGCATTTTATTCTTGGTTACCATCAGTTGCTTCCTAGTATTGGCAAGGATGCTCATGAAATCTGGGCATGTCTGGAGCAGGAAAGGTTAGGAGATTTAACAAGGAGGCATTAAAAGTTGATTTAATAGAGAACTAGCCTGGACTTTAGTATATAGCATAATTTCAGCATTGCTCCAGGGTAAGTATTCAATTTTGACTTTTTTTTTTCCTCTCAGACTAAATGAAACAGATGCCTCTCAATACTCGTCTTTGATAAACACACTCTGAGAATCCTCCATCCAATTGTAAGTGATTATATGGCTAAAAATGCAGTCTGTAATAGAGAAAACAGATGTGGTGATAATTATCCCTGTGCCCTGCATATCAAACATTAACTATTGGTGGTGGACAAAAAAGGGGTTGAAATCAAAACAAAGTGGAATTTGCTGCACCAGACCAGACTGTCAGTTCAGTTTGCCTGACACTACCTTCAGATATGGGTTGAGCTTGATAATTTATAAAGAACTCAGGAATGCTTCTTTATAAAACTACAAAGAATGTATAATGTTTCTTTGGTTCACTATCAGTTGTTTGCACATGATCCTTCCTAGGAAGGCATGGAACTCAGAGGGTCTTGGGGTTTCTAATTATAATTATTTGAATATTTTATATCTACAACCTGAATTTTCCATACAGTTTTGCTGCCCCCAAAAGCAGAAGCCAGCTGTGCTCTGTCTTTAGTTATACGGGAATTGAAATGCCTTGATAGGAAGTTTGAGGTTGGATCACTGAAAATAAGTTATGCCTGTGGCTGTTGTGGAAAATTCCATGTAGATGTGCAAGCTTATCATCTGATCTTCCAAGATGCTGGTGAGATCAGCACTAGCCAGAGTGACCAGGCTGTGTGCAAGATCAGAGCCCAAGCTGGAAGGTTTAGTCCTTCAACTAAAATCACTGCAGCTGTTTTTGATTGCTCTTGTTTTGCCATCACATAGCTGAAGATGATTCAATTTGAAGATATAAGTGTCCAATAAATAGGCTGCAATATGAATTAATTTCTTCTGATTTTTTTCTGCTTTTTTTTAGAAGGGTTTCAATACTGAAAATGTGAAACTCCTCTCTGAGGTTGACAAAGGTATTTTGCCAAGTTTCCCATCAACTAACTGAAGGCATCTGACCTATGATGCCTAAGGGCACTCACACAGCATTAGCTGTCTGAAAGCTGCAGATCCCAACTGGTAGTTTATCTTCCTTCATTTGCCAGTCCAGGACACAATAGGTATTTTCAGAGGGCAGTTCAGCCCCTCCTAAAATAGGTAGGAAAATAGTCTCTGACTGTAAAGGGAGCCTATAGTGCTAATATAAGGTAGAAGCCTGATTTTTGGTGGCTTGGTTACCTGAAGTGTGTTATTGCAGTTAGCCTCGTGGTTCCTTTTCCTTCTGTTCAAATTAGGAAAAAGCCAGTCTCCTCCAGAGAGTTATTCAGTTCACTTGAGACCCAAATCTGCTCTTGGGAAGTGCTGTTTTTCCTCTGACTATTAGAAATGAGCAGTTTACAGAGATAGTGTTGGGAGATTATCTTCCTGAAGTCTTATATTGGAGGAGAGAGAGGGAGGACTTTTTGCAGAATCCTGGAACTCTGCCCATTCACTGGAAATTGCTCTTTGGGACCTGTTGCTCTTCTGAAGAAGGAAAACTGTAAGTGTTACCCTCTATAGAATAGAAGTGCCTTACTAAAAGCTTTGGATTTACCAATCTAGTTTTCTTCATGAAGTGAAAATATATGTTATACTGATTAGAAAATAGTCTGCTGTGACATCTGAACACAGACACTCATGCCTCTAGACTTAAAAAATTGGGCTGCTTTTATGTTGAAAGCTAAATATATTAAAAAATTGTCACTTGCCAACATACTGCTCCATAAAAGTGACCTTGCTCATGTTATTCCTAGTCACATTAACACAAGTTAAAAGTATGTGCCACTGTCTTCTGATGTACAAATGAATGTGTTCATCTCTTTGAGTTGTCCTGAATGGGACAACTACTGTGCCAGGCTTATATCTCTTCAGCTCTTCCTCAGCTGGTCAGGCTTTGGTGAGAAGCAGACCCTTGGGATGGATTCACTGATCTGGGATAGAGAGGTGTGACCCTGTAACACAATGTAGCCAGAGGCTGGTGGTTAAAACAGGAAATTAATGTAAACTGCTTATCATTGACAGGTAAGTAAATCTTAGAAACTGGGTGAACTCACCTGTGTGAAATTTGTAAGAAATAGGTCAAGGCCATGCTGTCTGTTTACCTGCTTTAATCTCCTCCAGGGCACAGCAATTTATCATTTTCCCAAAGTGAAAGCCCTTCTCAGTACAGAAGAGTGGCCTGAAGTTTCATGGCCAATGACCCTCAGGACATAAAAGTATTCAGGTCAGAAAACTCTGATGGGTTTTCTGGGTTTGAAATACGCCTGTCTGCAGTTTATTATATTTATATAATATATTATATTTGGCTGTCACTCCATGCATATCAAATATACTTACAGGATGGTCTCCCAAGGGATGTTGTGTGAGCAGAAGAGGTTTGGGTTTTTTGCAAAACTCTCCTAAAGTTGGACAAAATATTTAGAAATGTCCATGTGTGCATTCATACAGGAGAAAGGTGTGATGTGTTAATGTGAAAAGCCATGTGCTCCGCTCTTGTTACAGAGGGAAGACATGGGAGAGAGGGGCTATTGGGAAGCTGAAGGCAGCTCCCATAACACAGCTGAGACCAGGCTGGGCTGGTCCAGAAAACAAGACCCTTCTCTGCATTCTCCTGCACCATGTGCTGAGCAGCAGCAGGAGCAGCCTCTGCTTTGGTTCATCAGCAATCACTGTGCTAGCTTTTCATTAGTGTTTGATAATTGGTATGCCCTGTGCTCTTTCAAGAGCACCGGATCAGTCCTCACAGCTTTTGCTAGGCAGACAGCAACTTTCATTACCTGAGCAGATTTGCTGATCTCCTGTTAGGTATCTCACCCCTTGCACAGTTCTGCGGTCAGATTGTATCATGCTGCTGAGCGTTCCCAGCCACAAACAAGAAGAATCCTGTTTGATTTTGAAAACCATGGCTTGGGCAAAATCCCATTGTTCCATCTTCTACAGACATCAACTTCATGTCTGAATTTTTTCCAAGCACAGTCAAAAGACCAAACTGCAGGTTTAAGCTCACTGGAGGCAGTGAATTACCTCCTTCATCTCAAAAGCCTTTTGTTTTTCCACAGCTCTGTGGCATCTTTTAGGTCTCAGAGGGGGAATTACAAGTTGTAAATTTCTTTACAGGTCTTCCTTTCACACTCCTAAGAGTGAAAAATAAAATGCTGCCCAGCATTTTATTTTTGCAGCAGGGCCATCCCTCTGCCTCTGAATAAACATTTGTGTGGGGCCTCCCATTCTTGCCAAGGTGTTAGGATAACATTCTCATGCTGATTCCCCTGTCCTCCTTCAGCATCCCCGTGCTGGAGGTCCATTTCCGAGGCTTTGAAATGGCCACGCTCTCACCTCATCCCATACACATGGAAATCAGATCACCAGAAGGATCAAGCTTGTAAATCGAATGGGGAAGCCAAGAGAGGCAGGTTAGGAAATTATGACCTTCAGTGATGGTTTGGTGAAGAGCTCCACACGGACAAATGGGCTGCAATGAAAATGGAGTAGGCAAGGTTGCCCGGGACATGGGGGCACGGCTGAAGGGCTTGGGCCTCTTGCCTTCAAGTCCAACTGGCCATTCTACCATTGTTTCAGCAAAATCTGGAGCTTAGCATTTGAAACTTTTAACTGTTTGCTTATTGTGATACACTGAGGACAGAGGATCTCTTATCATCAGCAACTGTTTGTGTTCAGATACAACAGCTAATGGGGAGCCCACAAACCTGACAGAAGAGAGACAGAAGGGCTTCAGCATCAGAGCAGTGTGGGCATGGCAGCAACACATTTCTGGTGCCACAGGCCAGTACCATCAGCCACGAAGGCAATTTGTAGCCATTGTGTAAGACAGAGAGGGGGCTGACTGGGTGTACAAACATCTCCTGCTTATGGTGCCTCTAATTAATCAGAGGAACATATTGCCACATGATGTCAGGGAGGCCAACAGCTCCTGCAACTGCACAGTGAGGAGAACAAGACTTTCTCTGTGCTCCAGAGGGTATCTGGGAGTAGTTATTCCCCAAAATGTGTTGCCAAGCCCTCCAGCTACTGGCCATCATGCCCTCTGTTCAGTATCAATACTACTCATTTTCGGAGCAGAATGAGCAATGAATCCTTCTGCTCATTTAGTTGCATCTAAACAGGGTCTTTTCCTGGCAAAATCATGTTGGCAACGGGAGGAATATTCTCCAACTCCTGGCTGCTGTAGCTGATCTGAAAGGAATTTCTAGGTAGGTCTGGGAACAGGTCTACAGGCAGAATGTTTATATCAGTCCTGAAGTTTCACACCTGGGATCCAGAAACAATTTTTCTCTTCACTGTTGAATTGCACAGTTTAATTCTGGGAGGGTGGATCTTTCTTTTGAATTTCCTTCACTGTGTACTCCAGCTGTGTCCAGAGAAGCACCTAGGGTGTGGTTTGGTTGTGCTGTGAGTGCTGCTGTTTTGTTTGATTCAGGGAAGGAGTTCAGGAGGAACTTAGGTGTGAACAGGTGTGTGGCTAAACCCACACCTCTGAGAGATGAGGAGGACACCTCTGTTCACTCATGACCTGTAAAGCAGAGTGAATAACTCAGATTAGGTTTGAGGTGTCTCTCTAGTGACAGAAGATAAGGTCCGTGTTGCTTGTTTAGGGAAAAACAAATTAGGTACAGTGAAAGGCCTGAAGGGAAGGAGGGAAAACTATCCTGAGAAAGACAATACATTCAATATTGCCCTGACCCTGCAAAAGAGAAAGGGGGCAGTGACTAAAGCCCTGGTCTAGATTAGATCCAGAGATAGGGCTGGGACTGCAATAAGATCATCTTCAAAGCTTAAGCCCTAATTTCAATATTTGTTTTCTCATCTTGGGTAGGAGCTGGTTTGAGGACACTGCTTCAGGCACACCTTGAATACTAAATAGCATGACATTCGAAGTGATCAAAGAAATAGATAGGAATAAGTCACTGGGGAGGTGAGAATTTTAACCAACACTGAATGAAATTATACAGAAATTCCAAGATCAGTCAAGTTTGGCATCTTAATATAGGTTATCATGGTTAAATGGCTTGTTAGTATGGGGCTTTCCAGCAAGTGTCTTTTGATACACTAGAAAGAATCAGCAAAAGAGCCATTCTCATGGCCCTTTGAAAAAGTGGTTTTTGAAAACTGAAATAAGTGTTGAGAATCCTGCCTGAAATTCTGTATCACAGGCTGCCTCTCCCAGGGTGAAACCCTGTGTTCAAACATGAGCACATCTTCACTATACCCAAGCCTGTTACTGTTTTGGATTATTCTTTTTAAAGGTCTCTGAGGACATTGAAGTAATTTTCTTATAATTAGGGGTACATGGTGAAGCATATACAAAGGCACTCAAAATGGGAACGTTCCTCATGCTGCATTAGCTAGCACACTCCTTCCAAGAGGCATCTGGTTTGGGCTGAAGGGTTTTTCTAGTTCATGTTTGCAGAGCTTTTCTTACATCAAAACAGAACCAAGGGAAAAGGGAACAAAATTTTAAAACTCTTCTCTTTCATCTGACGCTACTGTGAAATATGTTCCCAAGAATGAGAGCAGGTCAAATTATTCAGCGTTGGTATATAAGTGCTTTGGGAAGGGTTACTAGGGCATTTCCATTATTTGCTGTGGTTGTTCAGTGGTTGTGACATTTAGAGGGTACTTTGAAGAAAATAGCCCGGCTGGTAAATGACAGCAGAGAAAGGGGAAGGAAAGCAAATGGAGAGGAGGGAAGTTCACACAGATTTCCTGACAAGATGAAAGGATGAAGAAAACCCAGTGAGTTCTTATTCACAAACCATTTTGGTGGCCTCTGTTTGAATGAGAGAACTGTTTCTTAGCACGCTTAGCAACTACTTAGTTCTGTCCAGGAGTACACTTCACCAAATGTCTGCTGTGTTTAACACCACAGTCAACTTTGTAATGTGTGATGAGAATTATTTTTACAGCTGAGCTTCTCAGGAGAGACCCACATGTGGTGTGTAAGCCTTGGTGGGTTTAAACACACTTCTGTTGCATTAAAGAAGGAAATGCTGATCTTCACCAGGGTTTATAAAGTACACAAAAGTATTAACATCCAATGTTTAAACCAAATGAAAAGCAGCCTGAGAACCTGGTGTCCTCTACAGGGAACCCAGTAGGTGCATGTGGAGAGATGAAAATGATGACAGTACTTTCCCTGCTGACTCTCAACACAGTTTTGGTCATATCACCTTTCCTATATGTCCTCCAGTGTCACAGCCTGCAGAGGAGACAAAATAGTGATTGCTACTCCAGATGGACACTGTGAGAATATAGCATTTGTACACAGCCTTAATAAAAGGTTCAGTAAGTCTCAGTGCTCTGATATCAGGTGATGGCATAAATATTGCTAGGTATTTAACTAAAAATGGAGAGTTTGGAGATAAAAGATTAGTGTGGCATGAAAGAGAGCCTTGTGTGGGAGCTCATTCTTATTTTGAGTGTGGCCTTGGGAAAATGGCTTAACCTGTCTTCTGTGCCTTTACTTCCCAACTCTAAACCCATGTTGGCATGTTACTGCCTTGTTTGCTGAATTGCATGAGCAAATTAATCAACTCTGAAAGAAATTCAGATACTACAGTGATATAAATAGAGTTGAAAACTTCTCAAATCCTTCAACTTTATTTCACATCAAGATAAAACAATCTTTCAAGGGCTGTTTAGTGGATTGCTAATTAAAACAAATATACATAGAATAAACATTACTTTGGCAGTAAGACCGCTCCTATGGGATGTGGATTTGTATTCAAATTGCCATTAAATCCACAGAAGGTCTTGAACCTGGGGCTTTCCTTTTCTGGAAAACTGTTCAGAATTGGGGTACTTGGTTAATAAAAGCTGTTTGTGTTAAAGAAAAAAAAAACCCAAACAAAAATCTGGCAGGCTCTGAACATAGTAAGAATAGAAGGAATGTGATTTATAAGTGCAAAATTTAAATATGGACCAACGCTTACAAGAGAAGGCAAGACACAAGGGGGAAGAAGAAAAGGAGGCTAAAAGGAAGAGAACATAAAAAGGTCTGCATATCTATCACCAAATGTGTCTTTTTCAAAGCATGTGGGAAAAAAGCATCACGAAGAGTGCAACACAGCAGGCTAGGTGTAGACTGAATATATAAACCTGTCCCCAAAACACTGAAGAGTGAGGTGTGAAACAGACAAATTTAGAGAAAGGAGAGCTATGTCAGCAGTAGCATGAAAATGTAGAGACTAACACAGCCTTGTTTAAGAGAAATTAGAGGCAAGGAGAGAGGGGAGGGAGAAAGTGTTGATGCACTATAAGATTATCACACATTTCTAAAAAAGGTCTGAAAGAACTGACTTCCTGCTGTGGGGTTCCTCTCATATTGGTGTGAACAAGCATCACACTATCACCTGCAAAGTCTTTAAGTGCAAGTGGTGACACTTCAGTATTCACAGCCTGCCTTAGAAAATCCAAGGGAAGCAAAAGAAAGATGAAAACCATGCAAGTCAAAAGGGTGTTGCTTCCATTGTTCTCCTTGCTCCTTGGTTAACCGGGAATCTCTTTGAGCAACAGAGGTCACATCTGCCCAGATGTGCTCTGCCTGCACCCGAGTGCAGGGCAGTGTGGAAGCAGCTCACCACAAACACCTTTCATGATCACCTTTCAGTACAATGAAATGATCCTGCTTGGCAGGATGCAAGCTCTCGTCACAAAAGCATAATTTTAGCAGAATATATACCTGCAAGATCAGTACCTGTGGAAGCTGATTACACTGTGACACAGCAGAACAGCCCCTTTTGCAGACTAGGCAGGACTGAAACCACCCAGGACTGTCTTGAACAGAACAAGGACTTTATGGGCTACTGAGACTGAGTTACCAAAGATAAGAATGGGTACATCTAGACCCTCTCTAGCTACAACCTTGGTCATGACTGATGCACCCTGGCCATGAGCTCCTGCCAGTCCTGGCACACTGGCTTGAGGACTGAATGTGCCATCAAGTACATGAAAACCTGAGGCTGAAGGAAAACACTGTGGCTGTGACAGGAAGGACAGTGAGCTTCACAGTGAAATAATAATGAACAGGTCATGCACCAAAAGCAGAGGGAAAGGAAAATTGGCCTGAGTTTTTGACACCAGTTAATACAGTTGCTCAGTAGGGTCACTGGAGGATAATGTTGAAGTCAAGAAAGATGTTAACCATGTGCATGTGTTTTGCTGCATGTGTTTCATGCTTTGTAGACAGTGCAGGGCTACTGAGCTCTCCCAAAGAAAGTCTTGTCTTCTGAGGGACACTGTGCTGTCCCCAGCATGAAGCAACAGGCCGCTAGTTCAGCCCTGTTATTGTACTGTGTAACAAGAATCTGGAACAAGCAGGGCTGATCAAACTCCTTTATTCAGATGAAACAATATAAGTAACAAACCCTACCTTATTTTCCAGGAAGGATTGTGTGAGAGGATTTCTTTTTGGGGTACAGGGAGTATGCTCTGAGTATATGCTTGTCTAGTTTTAATACTTATCTCTGGTTTAGATAACCTCATTTATTTGATGTCCAATCCTATAAAAAGGACAGAACTAAGGATGAGAAGTAACTTTGTGATCTGCAACCCTACAACATCCCACAGCCATTTTCAGCAATTAAAAAGCTGATATGTTCTTGATTCTTCGTGGGAGACAAGATGTTGTATGTAACCATCACGAAAAAAAAATCAAACAAAGCACAAATGCTTTGCTTTTCACTATTATTAACCCCTCCCCATCAAGTCAGCCCATTTTTCCTTTGAAACAGTGAGACAGTGTGCCTGACTGACCCTTGCTAAAGAGCTGTTTGAGCTTGCGTCCCCTCCACTTCAAGAAAAAATTTTTTTTCTCCTTTGAGTGAAAACTCACTTTTTTCTTTTTTGTCCTCTTTTATTAATTTATTTTTGAGGCCTTCCACCTCTGTTAACTGTGGGAAAAGCCTTCACTTTGCCAGGGTACAGCACGCATTGTAAAAGTAATTCAATTTTACACCATAGCAATGACATGATCAAGGGAACTTTGAGCAGGCTTTGTGACCAAGAGCATTTAACAAGTATGTGAAAAGCTTCCAAAGAGCCCTCATGAAAGAAAGAAAGGTTATAACAATAGGCGAGGCAGTTTGATAGTGGTAAATTAAGAGTCATAGGAGTGACTCTAATCAGGTTAAGCTTTAAAGAAAGAGAAGCACCTTTATATCTCTTGGGTATAGGCCTGAGTGCATTAAGAAGTGTTGAATTTGTGTTAGGAAGCACACAAATCCCTGTGGCAACTCAGCACTTGCTCCTCCTTGGGCTGAAGAATTCAGCCCTGCAAGGAGAAAGACTTCTAGGCAAGATAAGTAAAACTTCAGAACTGGACTGAGTATCTTGGAAAAAGAATATTGAGGGATTTTGGGGTTTGTTTTTTTTGTTGGTTGGTTGTTTGGGGGGTTTTTGTTTGTTGTTTTTTTGTTTTGGTTTGGGGTTTTTTGGGTTTGGTTTTTTTTTTAGTTTTCCTCAATATCTGGACCTCTTTAGAAGTTGTTATCTTCCATTTTTTTCCCCGTGCCAACTTTCTGGCAGTGCCAGCGCAAGAACAGGGACAGTCTGGTGTGTATAAGCAATGATGGACTACTCACACATGTTACTAGTTTTTAAGATCTGTGCATCCTGAGACAGTTTCTGCCCTGAGCTATACCCCAGTGAGGTACATCATGTACCACATGCAAATGACAAATATTTATACATACTGAGTGTATTCATATGCACATCATGTAGAATGGTTCTGTGCATATCATTAAAACTTAGAGTTGGTAAAGAATGTGCATAAAGATGTACAGCTTCAATGAGGAATCCAGCTATCTAAAAAAGTAACACAGATGCAAACAGTTATCAGGTTACTAGGGCTAGTTGTGTTGTTTCTCACGTATGGCTTAATCAACACCTTCTATAAATCTGTTACTGTGAAAAATGCTCAGCTTTTATTTTGCCCAGGAAAAAAGGTTATAACTTGTCTTTGTTGGAAAAAAATAAGAAATGACAAAGCTGGGTTCGCCTCAATTTTGCAATCGACAGGGACACCTACAGGAAGACAAAATTAACACATGGGCATATTGGGTGTTTTCTGCTTTATTTGTTCACAGCTTGAGCCTATTACCTAATAGAGACACAAGAAAATGGCCCATCTGTTTGCAGTGGGCAAATGTGTGAGTAGTACTCTCTGGGGCTGCATGGGAGAAGGGTTGCTTTTCAAGAACGTATTTACTTTACTCTCTGTTTTCTCAACGGTGTGTATAACTCAATACTAAAAGGCTAATTTGTTTAAGAAAACCAATCCTGACTTCTTCAGTTAATTGCTTACAGAAAAGCTGTACGTATTGCATGGATCCTGTGTGCTTTGCTGAGTGGACTGGAGTGGCCTCCACTATGAGACCGGCGAGGATGTGTAAAAGCCAGCTTGATGGCAGCAAAGCACTCATTGTTCCTGTCCTGCTTGCTCTGGTGGGGCTGCAGCTCTTGGAAAAGATCAAGGATGTGTAAGGAGTGGGAGAGAGATGAAAGTCTGTCTATCAAGGGATGGGGATGAGGCAGCTGGGAGGGAAAGTCTGCTCAGGGGCACATGGGATTTGGGATATGATTAATGCTTTGGCAAAACGTTAATGAGAACAGGATCTGGCAACTGAGAGGAAATGCCTATGTGTTCTCTTGCAACCAGCCTGGAGCCGGAATAGGAGCCTATGCTCGTGCCAAAGTGAATTCAAGCATTTGCATGTACATGAGTGGAAACATGCTGTAATAGAAAACATGGAATTTGGAGACCTGCATCCTGCTGGAACCGTCCCTCCAGTGGGAGCTGGGTCTGCTTTGTAGCTCCTTTTATCAAGAAAGAGACAGAGGAGAGTTTTGGTAAACAGCAGCACACTCTCCAAACAATGTCAGCAGTTGCTGTACCTTCTTCTAAGCAACTTTGCCACTCAGGCTTTTAAAACAATTTTTAAAACTTCTCCAGTCAAAATCACTGATGCCAGAGGTAGTCTTCACTTCTCTCTAGTCTGCAGGGACAGAACTGCTTGAATGTATTAGCTATGCTAAGCCTCTTAAATAACTATTAAACACATAAAACTCTTAAATGCACACAAATCCTGTGTAGCAAATGGCAAACAATAAGGAAAAGCTGATCAACCATTATACAGCAATTTAATCTATGCAATTTGCATAATATTGCCCAACAGAAGGAGGCTATAGCAGAATTGCTTTCTTAAGAAAGGCAGAAATCCTGTACCAAACAGGTAAACAACCGGGAAGAAGGATTTTGTAAATCCTCAGCAAGTTCTTGGCATACAGACAAAGGGAGTGTGATATAATTGCAAGGGATGTGATGTAGATGAACTGGAAGAGACAAAAGACAAGTTGAGAGCATGAAAAAAAGTAATTTTGCAATCTAGTTAGGGAATTTGGAACAAAGGTCGATTATGTACTTTTAACTCTGTCCCTCTGTATCATTTCAGTAGACTTCAGTGTTGGCAGACTGTACCTGAGCTACAACCTAACTCCAACAGACAAACTGCAGCTACCTGCAACATTTGTGCACTTGTAGCACCTTCACATTTGGAGAGATCAAAGAGTGATGACTTCTAAGCAGTCTGCTTTACAGATGGCCACAAGGTAAATGAGCCACCAGTACCAGGTCTCTGGGCCACACCATGCTATTGCCTCCTCTGGGGCTTCTACAGAAACTGTTTTCACTGGCCTACAGTCTGTAAGGTGGACTCATATTTGCAGAAATATGCAGAGCACATTATGGACTCTGTAACACTAAATTAAACTCACATACTGACTGTGCTGATATTTCAGTGACAGGAGCTGTACAACTTACTTGTAAGTAGATAACTGGAAGCTGCATGTCACTGCAGAGCCACCTGCTTAGGGTAAGTCCCTACACTTCATGAATTTACACCAGGAGCTCATTTACAACCTAGTGCTGGGCTGCAAGGCCACCTTTTTTTTTTTTTTTCAGGAATATCCACTATTATGTTCCCAGTAATCTGGTGGCCATTAATGCCTTGATGATAAACTGGAAATCTTCACCTTCTCCTGTCCTCACTTCTCAAATGACCCATGAAAGAGACTTTGAGATCAAAGAAATCCTCTTCCATCCTTAGCCTTCGGACAGAAAAACTGATGGGATTTAGCACCCATGTGGGAATATGAGCATTGCTAACTGGGGAGTGGTAGGGGGGGAAAATGGTTGGGGGAGGTGGTGGTGGAACACCCCAGAAGATGAATTACCTGGGGAGGAGGTACATACTGAATTGTGGTCTCCATAGCAAGTGTGAGGAGACAGAAGAGAAATTACTTCCGCTGCCCCAAATAAAGATCAAGGAGTATTTGCATTCAAAGGGGTTTGGTTGTCCACGTACCTCTTCAGTCACCTTCTTTTAACTGGAAATCCTCACTAATTAATTGCTCTGCAAATTCTGCTTCTGCACATCATATAACTGAAGGGTTTGCTTGTTTCTTCAGTACTGACTGCATGTGTTCCTTGTGCTACATTTTGCTCTTCAAGGGCAAATAAAAAGTATAAAGGAGTTAGATGAGAAAGCTAGGCGATTCTATTACATTTTAAAACAATCTTCCAATTCCAATATGTGAAAGTATAGGCCTATGTGCTATAGACAACCAAACAAAATGTCCAGTAAAAGTTATCCATTGTTATTCCTATTTTTTTTTCTTCATCAATTTAAGGCTTTATCTTGAATGACTTAGTAAATTCGGCAACTTGTGGGCTTTTCACAGCACCTTAGGCAGACTGAAGTGGAGCTGATGAATAATCAGTGATGCAACAGCTGTTATCCAGAGATAACAGAGGACTTCAGGCTGCAGATGTGCATGGGGTCAAGGGAGACAATGTTGTGCATGAAAAAGTCATACAATGGAGTTCTGTGTATTTTCTTCAGATTTCAAGAACAAAGAAGCAATGATCTTTTGTCTGCTGCTGTCATTCCCTGCTTCACCATTAAGGTAGTTTTTTTTTTCTTTTTCCTTAATGGGAGTTATTTTGAAATAGACCCCTGTCAATCATGCCCTGAAAAAGATGAGCCCATCCACGAGCAGAAGCCTTTTAAAAAGTTTAAAAATACTGAACATCAAAACATGTGGCAGGAAGGTTAACATAGCGCTTTGTATACATGTGATTTGGATGTATTTGCTTCAAAGACAGGTTTGGTTTTAATAACTGAGTAAGCCAAGTTTCAGAAGACAAATAAAAAAAAAATTGAAGAAAACAAGACTATACACTTGTGTTCAGTAAAGATCTTTCCAGCCTTCAAGCGTGGTCAATGGCTAGCAAAGAGAGGCAATTCTTTCTGTTGTCCACCTGATATCTGGCATTCTGTGACTTAAGGACTTTGCATTCAGGCTGTACCCCTGTGTTGATTGCATTTATAGACTGTTCTTACCTAGATTTGTCTCTTTGTGTTTATAAATTATATTATATAGAAAGAGATACTTCCTCGATTTGTTTTGAGCTCGCTGTCCCATCGTTTCAGGTAAAGCCCGTTAATGTTTGTATTGTGAGAAGTGGTGAATACCTTTTCCATTATCGCCTCTCCATATCTGTCACAATGTTACACAGCACTGTTGGTGCTCAGTTAGAGTCTATTTCCTTAATCTTTGCTTTCTCAAAATTCACCTGCTGCTTTTAAGCATCTTTGCGCACTACTCTGCCCAGCTTCCAGCGCAGCTGGGGTAACAAGCCCTTGGCAAGCGCTGTGCCATTTTGCCATTGTCCCCCAGGAGGTGCCGAGCTTGCCTCAGCCCCCAGCAGGTCCCCGGCAGTGTGGAGGGGAGCAGGCAGCTCCTCCCAACCTCTACGGCAGAAGTGCCCAAACCTCTGAAGCACAGCCGTGCCAAGTGGAAGCACGCAAGGACAAATTTGGATAATGGTGTGCCAAGGGGCCAAGCTCGCCAGGAAAGTCAACGCAGCTCGCCTGAGGCTGAGCATAAACCTCTTGTCTCCCTCTTGTCGGGAAGGAGTGCAGCTGTGAGGGCAGGAGCTGCGGAGCAGAGCTCTGTGCCAGCTGTGTGCCCAGGAGCAGGGCGTGCTGCCGCCTGCAACCACCCCGGACCAAACCTTTCCCTGGAACTGGCCACAGGCTGCACTGCATGTTTGACTGCCTCCCTGTCCCACATCCCCACCACTCTGCCACGGAGATATTGTTTATTTGTCACCTGAGAGCTTTAATGAACTAATTACATTCTAACTGTTGGGGTTTTTTCTCCTAAGGAAGGTGAGTGCTCACAGATCATCTCCCCAGCTAGGCAGGAGTGTCCTCACCCTCTGTGAAGTATCCCTCACATGAAAGAGAGAGCCAGAGTTGTTGGTCTTAGTTGAGAAATGTGAGTGAGAACACACAGTAGCTATGTTTCCAGCCCAACTTGCTATTTTTTATGGTTCCCACCCCCAACAGAGGACAATGGCTTCTGTTGCTCTTACAGTCCATGGGAAGCTGGTGTTTGACAGTACACTCCCAACACTTCAGTTTTGTTTTTCTGTTTGGGTTCTATTTTACTGTTGTTAGGATTTTAGCTCTTTTTTGTTGTTGTCTTGGTTTTTTTTTTAATTGCCTTTTCCCCTCCTCCACACTTCATTCTTTTGGTATAGGGCTGCCACTCACCAGCTGTTCACAATTCCTTCACCCCTTCTGTTTTTCAGTACCACACTATCACGATTCAAAGGACACTTTATTCCTTGCAGGAAGCTCCCCATGCCCACTGAATACATTTAATAAACATACTTTTCCTTGGAGGAAGGTTATTTTATCTGTACTCCTCACATAATTCAGATTGACCAATCTATAATCTTCAAACTGCCTGAGTTTGATTTCTTGACTGCTTTTAGATCTTAGAATTATGTTATTTTTCTCTCTCCTTGACAGAACAAGCTCATCCGCAAAGTGAGTAGTCAATAAATACTTTTCAGAAAAAAAGCTCACTTATCATCTCATAAAACTGATCTCCAGTCCCCTGCCCTTTCTGTTTGGTTTTGTGTAATTGGATTGTTTTTTCTAGGCTGAATCTTGACCAAAAATCAGCACATTCTCACATATCAGAGGATGGTACCTAAAAGAGGAAAACTGGGATGACATTGTGTAGCAGTCAGTTACATGACAGTTGTCTGAGGAAGGGAAGGAGAATAGTTATCACTTAGTGATGTGCAGAGCATGGCAACTCCCACTGTTGCTAATGGGGGAAGAGGCTGCTGAGCTTCTCCCAGGAATGTTCTGTTCTAATTTCTAATTGAGTTATTTGTTCACTTGTTAAAGAACTCATCTCTTAGGGCAGTGACTCTCAAAGACAATAATAGTGGCTGCATGCAGTCACTAGGGAATTCATTGCAGCCACAAGACAAAAACTTGCTCTGATTGTTCAGTTCTGTTTTGACTTAAACTGTCAAAACTGTGGCCACCATTAATTTACTGTGATGGCACATGTCACAGCTGCTTGTCTGGGAGTCACTGGTTAGTCCTATCTCTCTTTTAGGCTCTTGGAGAAGAAGTGCCCAAGCTGCAGCCTAATGGAGCATGTCAACTAGTGCACAAAGTCATTCTAACATCACACATTGGCATTGTCTCTCTAATGTTTCAGCTAAAAGCACCTTGAGGATGTTTCAGTTAAAAGCACAACAGGATGCAGGGTACTCCATGGTTTCAGAGGAAATGGGAACCATGAAACTCAGGAGAGGTTTGCTCTCATAAATCAGAGTATATCTGTCCGACTCTACCCCCAGGTGACCCGTGCCTTCTGCTGTCTAGGTTCCCTGTCCCTGACTTTCATGCTCCAGATTCACCCTTTGCCTGTGGTGCAACCCCACGATCATCAAAACACCCCCAAAACCAGTTTTTATAAGGAACTGGTCATGTCAGACTTTGTGTGCAAAAAAGACACCTTCAATGACTCCTCATCTGAGAGATTCTGACAGCTAGATTGACTTAAACCCAATCCCCTTCAAAAAAGATCCTCCTGATAAGATGGCTTCTCTTTCATTGCTGATAGACAAGGACAAAATTAAACACCTCAAACATACTTATTTTCCAAGGGCAAATTTGCAAACTGTCACACAACAGATGCACATATATTCATTATTTTTACTAGTGTTTTACCTTTCTTTCTTGTTTTTATTGATGTTCTGGAGGAGCTAGTGTGCATGGAGAATGAAGAGCATGTTTCCAGGGTAGAAACTAAAGGGCAAAATCCTCCCTGTTCCATTGCACAATGTACTATACTATTCCCTTACCACAACTGTTCCTCATGAGGAACAGTTTTCTCTCCCGTAAATATTTAGCTTTGTATTATTCTTTTGTTATATAATTTAACAGCATAATATCAAACCCCTTGTTTTAAGAGCCTCTCTCTAAAGTCCAGCTCTCTAGAAGCATTTACTTGTATGGCTTAACATAAGACTTGCATGCGGTTCAAGACTTGCAAAAAGTAACCCAAAAGAGCAAAACCAGCTTGACTGCTTTGGCTTTAAGGAAAAATGTTGACTATGGACAAATATTAGCGATATCCTAAGAGTGAGAAAAGAAAGTATTGATTTGTTATTGATGGTCTGTATGAGAACTGCTTATAACAGGAAAATAGGGGTATGTTAACAGTGAGAAAAGAAAGTATTGATTTGTTATTGATGGTCTGTATGAGAACTGCTTATAACAGGAAAATAGAGGACCCTAGAAATTCCTGAGACATGACTAAGCAATTGGTTGGAAGTTCTTATGAAAAACTGCAGCCCAGGCAAAGTGAGGCATCCAGGAGAGGCCACAGGTGAGTTGGTTAACTGCTGATAAAGGAAAGTCAACAATAACCTGGGCAGGTCAGAAGCAGCAGTGGGAAGTAGATTCTGCTCCTGAGTTTGGGACTTTGCTCAGGGGAAAGCTGGACAAGTCTCCTTGTACAAGAGTTGACAGCTCAGGACCAGTGAAGCTTGGATAAGGAGATGCCAAAGACTGGCATCTGAATCTGTGTTTTAGGAAGAGATTTTGAGCTTTCTGGCCTCATAAAACCTTTCGGTATTTGGACAGATAGTCCAGGTATGTGTGCATGATCAGGACATGTACAGAGGACCGCATTTACTCTCTGTGCACAGACCTGCAGTGTAGCATTCAGGCTATGTTATTACTGCTTGAACCTCAGTTTGTCTTTTCCATGAATGCTGAGGAGTCTCCAGGATACGTGTGGTGAAACTAACCAGGTCTGCAGTATCTTCAGTGGCTGGTGGAGGTGACTGTCCTACCTATGAACTATGAAATGCTCACAGTACACCTGAGAGAAACTCCTGGGAAAAAGAGGTGCTGCATCTATGGCAGATGCCCTCGTTTGTTTGCCTGTGACGGAAGAAAGTGCTGCCAGCACCAGGCTGCAGTGCCTGTCTCTGGCTGCTGACAGAGTCCCTTGCCTCCTGCCTTTGGTTCCTCTCAGTTAAGTGGTACCTGTGAGCAAAGGACAGTGGTGGCATAAATCCCTCAAAGTCTTATTTACTCCTCCTTGATGTGTAGACTGAGTACAAGAGATCCAAGAAGGCACTTGTGGCCAGCTGGTACTTGGAGCCAAGACCAGTTCCAGGGATGGGGATGGCAGCCCTTCTTTATCTTTCACTTTCTCCAGAAAAAAAAAAAAAGAAGCAAGCCTTACTCTTTTTTAAGGGTCATCCTGGAGGTCTCACAGCTAACCCGGCTGTGTCTGGTGCTGTAAACAAGGCTAAGGAAACGTAGAAGCTTCTAAGATAAGGCAGCAGCTGGTTTTAAAGAAATGAGCCTGTTTTCCTGAAATCAAACCCTCTTCCAGTTCACATCCCTCCCCCACCCCAAATAGAGCATAATTAAATGAAGCTGACCCAAAATACTGGTGTGAGACTTCCTAAAATGCCACTAAGAACCCATGTCTTCTATGGCAAGTCAATTTCAAGACTGACACATATATCTATTTTGTAGGATTCTGTGGTATAGTACTTGATGGGTGGGTGTCTCCAAGGCCATGGAGCTGCAAGTTCAGAAACTTCTGCTAAGCAAGTTGACCTTTATCCAGAACAGCTCCTGCTTTCAGCAGTGAAAGCAGCTTACATACTGTGAAACTGCTGAAGAAATCCCAAAACCTAGATGGTTTTCTTCCCTAATAATATTTCCATTTGAAAATGCACCAAGCCAACAGCAGCATAAGGGCAAAGAGCAGCAGCACGTGAATGCAATACAGGGTGTTCCCAACTGTGAAATGATCTCCTTTCTTTCAGAAAAGATTAAGATTTCTGACATTTTAAGGCAAAATATGATTTTACTAAATGTTTCATCCTGAATTCACTGTTTTGTGCCTATTTCTAACACATGTATGACATGCCAATTAGGAGAGACAGCTGTGATGGAGAAACCAAGCTGCAAAGTAACTATGTGTGCTGGCTAACACAAAGCACAGGGGAGAGGCATGGCAGCTTGTTTTTGAGGTTATCCAAAATCCTTTGCTGCCCCAGAAGTGCCAGGGGCTTGTGGTTGAAGATGGACTTGCTCCAGGTGACAAGGTTGTTGGGGTACTGGGCCAGTTCTGCCAACTCCCCTGGGTTTGCCTGCATGAGCAGAAGGTCTGCAGTGACCTGCCCTTTCACACGGGGGAGGGAGCTGGAGGGCATAGCCTTAGAGCTTGTCAATCCATATCTGTGTGACAATATTTTGTGCTTCTGTGGCATGTTTGATACGATCAGCTTTGTTTTCAAGTACTACTGTGGAGATCTGTCATCAACTTCTTCATCACGTCATCACACTGTCTTCCCTGCCCTCCACCTTCCCCCTACTCAATCGCACTCAACAAGTCAGTCTGAATTTTCCATATCTACCTTTTTTTTTTGTTTTGTTTTTGTTTTACCCCTCTTTTGTCTGGTGGTAACAGTGTTTGGCATTTCCCGGACAGCCCGTACTCCATAAGGCCTCAGTGTCTGAATACGAGGACGGCTTGAACGTTGCCTGCTGAGACCGAAGAAGAACTTGAGTTAAAATAATCCTCTCTTTTGTTCCGCTTGGGTTGCTTTTTGTTTGCCTGACAGATGTTCAGCCCCTGTGCGTGTGCACAGAGCGGCTCCTCCGCCGGGCCCTCTGATCCGCCAGCTTATTGATTTCTGCCTATCTGTGCGGCTTGTCTCCAGCCCTTACAGATGCGAGGGCTGCAGCCCAGGCGGCAGCCCCTCTCCTTCACACACAAATAGGGCAATCCTCTATTGTGAGAGGGCCAGCGGAGGAGAGCCAGCCTCACTCCCTCTTGAGCCATTGTGACAAATTCGGGCAGGTTTCGGAGGGCAGAGGGGAGATACGGGTGAGTCACCGAGCCGTGGGGCTGCACTTTGACATGTTGTGACACACTGCCACACAGGTGCCTGAGTTCCTAGGAAGGAAGCGGCTGGGGGCAGGAAGACCTCAGAGATTTTCTTATCTCAAGTTCATATTTCAGTCATTTGACTGAGGAAATGTAAGGATCAAAGCTGTCACTAGGAAAAACCTTGAAAACCTCAGTGCTTGCTACTGCTCTGCTTCTCCTAAATGGCATTGCTGTCCACTGCTCCAGGTTTCACTGACTGGCCTAACCACGCAGTCACTGCATGCAAGACTTTCATCTTGTAATTAACAGCCTTGTAAGACACATGTAATTCTTTTCTTCCATCTTACCTTTTTCATTTGTTTGTTTGGGTTTGGTTTTCTGCCTCCTGAGTAGTGTGTCAGGGTACTACGCAAGAGAGGCACATTGCAGACCCGCATCCACATTTTGGCCTACGGTTGCGGGCTCACTTTGTTGTTTACAGAAGTTTGCCTTGTATTTAATCCTTGACATAAGTCTGTGGAGGTCTGACCTGCCACTGGCTCTAGGGCTCTGGATGGAACATGGAAAACAAGGCAGTTGTCTTCCCTCGTTAAGCCCCTAGAAAGCAGTCATTGTGCATGCTGCCCACCCCATCCCTGTGACAGCAGCTTCTCACTGGTGTCTGTACTGCATGTGTACAGAGAAGTCACTCCCAGGTAACATCCGCTTTTCTGCAGTTGGGACAAAGGCTGTAAGGGCAGCTCTGGGGTATGTATCTTCCACCCTGCTAACCTTTTGCACCTACAGTGAGATTGCTATCTGCAGAGCAGCTTTTCCACTCCATCTCAAGTTGTCCTGGCTCATCTTCCCTCTTCTTAAAGCATATGACTTATTGCTGCACATGTCGGAGCCTCCAGAGCTATGACAATGTAGTGGCTAGGAACAGGATGTCCTTTGGTTTCACTGATGCTACCAGGCAGTAGATTACCATCTACTGCCAGAGTAGTTGGGCACCAGTTTATTGAAGACTACCTAACTATGTGTTAATGCTCTGCTGCTTGACAGACCATTTTACCCCGCAGAAACAAATACAGACGTGTTTATAGTGCTACAGAGTTCATCTCTTCTCCTAAAGTGTTGATCTTTGCTCACAAGGGTTGGGGTAACTTGGTTTGGACTTGTTAAGGCAAAACTCCCACTGACATGTTGTGGTCTGTTGGATCTTCCCGAGAGGCTGTCAAGAGCTGGCAGCAATAGTTCACATGGTGTCATGTGATTTATACCAACATGAAAAACAGGCAGAGAGTTTGCAACCTGTGGTGGCCTGTGTTGCAGCTCCAGCTATGTCATGGTTACTGCATCTGACTCTGAAACCACAATATATTGCCCCCCAGTTCTTGGTATATGCTTCCCACCAGCAGCTTACTGGGACAGGGCTCAGTCAGAGCTGATGGCAAAGAAGGTGTCTCTGTGTAATACTTCTTTGAATAATGGCCAGCAGTAGGCTGGCAAGAGACACTTGGGCAGCATCCATAAGGCAGAACAGATGTTCCACACAGCCACGTGAGCCCCTGCTGCCTCCATCTCTCTCAGTGTACTACAGCAGCACCACAGGGGTCTCCTTCACTCTCATAAGCAAGATGAACAAATTGTCCTCTCAGAATCAGCTCAGTCCTTGAGATTTCCTTCTGTAATGCATGTGTCATGCAGTTCAAGCAGGGTGTGTGTATGGGTCTTTAATTTAGGGAAAATAACATTGACAAGCCACAGAGGATTCAGTAGCCAGCAACTTTCATTACTCTCTCTTAGTCTTGGATCCTCCTGACACAAATGTAAAAATGAGGCAAAGTGGTTCATTTGGAAAGGAGAAGAACTTCTCAAAATGCTCTCTGGTTTGACAAGCAGGACCTTGCCAAGCCTGCAGGACCTTCTGTTTTGTGTGCTTTTCAGTGCCAACAGGAGAGGACTGTAACTGCTGAGAATCACACTCTGCACAGGGAATTTTTTCTTGGGAGTGTCATTCAAACACTCCATTAATGGGATTGTGTCTTGGTGACATTTTTGGTGTTGGGCTCAACATGCTAAAAACAAGCAGTTTGAGGCTAAGCATTCAGAGAGCTTGCCTGTAACAAGCTGTGGGGTTGGCCAGACTGCTAGTTCAAACCATGAGGGACAGCAGGTAATGTATAAATGATTCCCTGGAGGATGAAGAGGAGATCAAATTTTAAAATCCAGATCCATCGATCCTCTGCAGTCAAGGAGAGTGACAAAAAATTGTGACAAAAGAGAGACAAAAATTTTCTCTGGCTTTCTGGAAGGAAATGTCTTGTGAGTGCAAGGGCATCAATGAATACTGTTGTGTGCATCAGTGGGTATCTGTAGGACAATGTAATGCAGTGCCTGGCACAAGTGACTTTGTACATGTGCGTTTTTGCAAAGGCCGTGTTGTAACTCTCTTTAGGCACTCTTGCACTAATACAGTGGGAATTATGTATAGCAGTTGTATTTTATAGATGGTACCTGAAACTGAAGCTATGGCCATGCTGAGTGTTGGAAAGCGAAAAATCAGTATTTGGATTAATTTCCTTGACTTGTTTCTGCCTTTACTCTCATGGCCCTTTCCCTTGCTTCACACAGCCTGTGGGTGATGTTGTTGTTTGCAGGGCTGTGTGGGAGCTATTCTGTGACTTTTCTTTAATAGCAGTTCTTTGAAATTGTGCTGCTTCTGTAACGGGGGTTGAGTGCAGTTGCGTCACTGTTGTGATGGTCTGTCAAGCCATCTAATTGGGTTGTCTCATTAAAACTTACAATTGGCATTTACAAGGCAGCAATGCTGTAGTCCAACACTAGCTAGAGCCACAGTGGCTGACCAAGTGCCTGCAAGTGAGTTGGGATGTGGACAGAAAATTTTATCTCTCGTGAGCTCATTTCACGTCTTCTAAGATGAAGCTTGAATGTATTAGAGCATCTCTAAATCTACCTTCTCTGTAGTGAGACTAAGTGGAGCAATTCAGTTCAAATCAACAAACAGGTGGCTTTTAATTTCCAGTTCAGAGTCAAGACTACTTCTGGGATCTCAAAATGGACACTCGAGGACCATCCACTAGTTGCTGTTGGATAGCTTGGCCTCAATGTTCTTTCTGTTAGCAAGAGCATGAGGAGGATATGGTGCAAGAAAAGGGCAGATTTGTGTAGCCTCTAACAGAAACTAAACTCTTGGAGTAGCTCCAAAATGCATTTTGGCTTTGAATGGAAAGAGTTTATGAAAAAGTCCTTTACCTGTGCAGGTCAAAATATTAGTTAAATCACTGTAAGTGCATTCTCTTATGAGAACTCTATTCTTTAATTTGTTTTAATCTGAGCCAACCAGGCAAAAGGACCTCAATTACTCAGGAGTCTGATTCACTGTTGTTTTTTTATTTTGACTGCAATGGTGACTTCTAGCACCATAGTTAAATTTATCTGGGAGCATGATTTGGAGCTCAGAGCTCTAGGTTTCTGCAGAGTGAATATGAGTGCAGCTTTTCTGCCAACACCACACTTAAACTAAATGCAGGGCTTAAACTAAACTGCCAGAAACCTCTCTTAAATGTTTGGGCAGGGCTTTTTTGGGTTAAATTAGGCATATGAATGCCTGCATATAGATGCTGCTTTGGCCACTGTGACTCCCCAGCTGCTCAGAGAAGAGCATCTTGGCTGTTTGGTGCTTCACTGTATTTGATGGAGAGTGTCCTTTTGACAGAGAAGCCTATTAACAGAGGTGAAGGGCACCACAGTCACTGACTTTAAAGGCTGTAGAACCAAACAAAATACATTGGATGGTTTAAATGCAATATCCTGCATTGAATCAAGAGCCTGTCTATTCAAGGCTGTAAGCTCAAAAGCTCTGCTCTGACGGCCTGGAGAAATGAGGGAGAAATCAAGTCCTCATGTTCGTGCGGAAATGCTTTCCTCTGTGATCAAGTGTGTGCTCTGGCTGAAACAGGACAGCTGGCAAGGAGACACTGGCCACCAGGATGACAGAGTGGAGGAGTGCAGACAAACTCTGTTATACACCAATCCAACAAACGTGTAGACCAAGTTGAGCCATATATCACAGTGACCTTCACATTGAGCTTATGTGAATTCCGCTCAGCCTCACTTAACATGCCACAGATTGTGCACGGCAAGGTTTTCCTTACCCTACCTTGCACAGTGATCCCCATGCAGGAGTTGTATGAGAAAAATCTCTCACCATTGAAATCTTGTTTGGTTGTGTTTTTTAAAGAGCAGTTTAATGTACCAGCTGAAAACACTTTGCATCACCCAATAAAATAATTTTACTTCAAATTTTGTGGGCTAGCTAAAGGTGAGCACTTCTCTCAGCTTTTGTGAAAAGCCATAAAAACCTAGACTTTGTGACTTATTGTAAATCAGAGAATGAAAACATACTGCATGGCTCCTCCAAAGACAAATTATCTTTCACTTTTAAAAATCCCATCTAATTGTCATTAATCAAGCCATCCCCTGCACTAATAACATGGAGGCAGGGAATGGAATCTCATTCCAGCTCAGGCAGCTGTTGTGCATGTCAACCAGTTTCAAAATGCTTGGCAAAAGTTGTAAATGCAGTTCTAATGAGATCGGCTTGTCTGCAACTAGCAAACACATACCAGCCTCACCAAAATGTTTGTTTGCCATGGGATTTAACAGAGATTGTGAAGGGTACATGTCAAAAAAAGTTCAGATCAAGCACAAGGCAGTGACAATGGAATGCAGCTTTCTCCAAAATGGTCACTTATATAAATCCCCCAAAAAAACCCTCCCCTTCACCATTTTTCATGGTTTGTTGCTATGGGGGTTTTTAACCCCATCAGGCCTCTTAACTGCCTGGTAACTCAGTGCATGAGGTTCTCTGCATTGCTGCATAAGCAAACTACAAACAGAAATATGTTTTCTACTTTGAGGATGGGCTCCTGAGACCAACTTTCAAGGCATTCTACAGCATCTTTCACCTCCCAGGTATCCCCAGCTGGGTATGGCTCCGTCAGCAGCCCATGTTGGTTGTGGAGAAGTGGTGCTCAACTGAGCCACCCAGGGTCTCCAGTATGAGAGCATAGCATTGAAAGACCAATAAACTGCTCGATCATCCACCAGGCTGGATTGCCAAGCTGATGACAGCCAGTTTTCACAAAGCCTGGTTAAACAGGGAATTGGCCCTGGTTCAGCTAGGCCATCTAAGTGGGCCAGGCACTGTAGGTGTCACATACCCACACCTGGGTGGGTACTCAAGTGAATCAGCACATTGGAGACTTCTTGTAGAACCATCAAGGAGATCACCAAACTTGTGTGGCTATAGATAGCTAAGCAACAGAAATACCTAAGTTTCAGAGAAGTCAGGTCTCAGGAAACACAAAAGCACTTTACCTCAACTGTGAAGTATCTGTGTAACACTGCAAACTTGCATATCTTGTTCCTCCTCCTCAGCAAAAAGGGGAATCTTGGGGGTTTTTGACTTTCTTTTTCTGGTTCTTTGAGCTAAAGTGCAAGGAACTGGTTGAATTTCTGGTACTGTGACTGCTCTCTTGCCTGTACCTCTTTAATGTGTGTCTTGTGCCAAAGAATATTAATTATGGTAGGCTACAATGAAGTCCATCCCTACCCCCATCTGAGCCTCTGAAATGAACAGAAGTTGAACTTTGCCAGCAACTGTTAGGAAAAGGGCCAAGAACAGCCTAACAGGAAAGATACTCAGGATTTTTTGTTTGTTTTTTTCTGCTAAACCATGTTTTTGTAATTATGTATACTTTGTTGAAATTGCTTAGAAAAGGAAGTACACGGAAAATGGTTCATAAAATTAAACTGACTGCATATCAGTGTTGAAAGACTATAAGGCTGGTCTCACTCTGTTGCACTCACACAGACAAAACTCCTTCTCAAAAGGAATTTGGCTTGAGAAGACAGATCGGGAGGCAAATCTTAGTTAACTTCAGGCCCATGTGCCTTATTGTCCGGTTTATGACTGCCCCAAATGGCCTAAAAGCAAAGGACATTCATGCTGAACAAAAGCAAAGGCTGAAAGAAAGAGAAAAGAGGAATTTTGAAAGCTGTCATTTCCAAATCCCTTCTACGCAAAAGTTGGTTCTTGAGCTGGGATCAGGAACCCTGAATAAAGTAGCAGTTACTTCATGCTCCTAAAAACTATCTTCTACTAGACTGGAGAGAAACAGGGCTACTTTATTTTGCTCAGATTCACATGAATGTTGCTTTAATCAGTCCCCATTTTGCTCGTGCCACTTCTCCCCAAGCTTAGGTTTGTAAAATCCCAAATTGTTAAACTGAGATCACTTGCCAAAGCAGCTTTCTCTTGCTTTCCAGGATGGATGATGACAGGGTATCAACAAAGGTTTTTAAGCATGGGAAATTACAACTATGTGCCCTAAGTAAATAAATAATGTCAAGGAATAAGGAGTAAGTTGCTGTAGGACCACTTCAAACTACTATACTTCATATAGTGTTTTATAATTCCAATTTAAATAGTTTTCTCTAATTAGCAGCCTGACTCCCATCACACTAAGGCACATGTAGTGTTAAAGGCATATCTTACTGTTAAAGAAAAAAAGGCAGCCAACCTAGAGTGGGAAATCTTGGTATTTGGTTTATACAACAACATTTTATGATTCAGCCTCAAGAAATTCTTGGTTTTAGTTAAAGGCAAATTAATCTTATCCTTGAATGATATAGTGAACTAAGCTTTTAGAAGCATATATGCAATATTTATGTCTTGTCAAGCACTTTCACTTTCCATAGTAACAAGTCCCCTCCTCCATACACAAAATGGAACTGATGCATAAACAATATTGCTGCAAACATATCCAAAACTAATAAAGCAGACTTTGCTTTCCAAACCTAGTTTTTAAGGCTAATTCTGACCTTGTACAGCTCCTTATATAAGCAAGGCTACACAGCCATTTGGCAGAGATCAAAAAAAAGCCTCCCATCTCCTCAACAAACAGTCCCACAAAGCATATTATAGTGGGTTACTGGTAAAGTATGTGTGACTATGTTTACGTGCCCCGTGTGTAATTGCGCTGAGGCCTGCACAGCAACTAACTATTGCCATCTTAAGGTGGCCCTTGGTATTGTTGCAGGTGAAGTCGAGCTAGCTGTTCCTGCGGCTGTGCACTGCTCATTATACACCCTGTCACTTGCAAACTCTTCAGAGAGGTGGCTAGAAGTGCTTCCTCCAAGGTTATTGCAACCTTTTGAAAGATACACATAAGGTTTAAAGTTAAGGAAGGGATTGCAAGATAAACATCTTCCCTCTCCCTCCTTTCTCCTGCATAAAACTGTTTTAAAGACATCTAACCCCTGGCTAAGTAGATCCGCCAACCCAACTCTGTTTCTATCAACCCTAAGTGGTACTGTAGCGTTTGCTTTGCCTAGCTGTACCTCTATAGCCTACCTAGCTAGACAGTTCTGTAACCCAGTAAGGCTCAAAGTGCTTCATTAACTATTCATTCACATTGTAGACATGGTGAAAGGTGAGTATGGAGCTGATTTACACATAGGAAGTACAGCCAGAGAACTGAGAGCTGCAGACTGTCAGGGCATTCCTACTTTCCAGTCTGAGGTGATGACAGTCTTCACAAACAGACCTAAGGAACATGGTGGATTAAAAAAACACTCTCTCGGTGCCTTTTATCTGTAAGCCACACTTGAAATTTCGGGATGTTTTAATACTAATAAGCAAGTAACTTCTAGCTGAATTCAGCCTGTGAATAATTTTTTACTCACACATCTTCTGTCACTCCTGCAACTCCTTCTGAGCTGGGGCAGTGATGACATCAAGGCAGGGCATAGGGAAAGTTAGAAATGAGGCAAACAAACCTTCCCACATCACTGGTAACAAACCCATCCACAAAGGGAATGATTGCATTGTTACTTTCTTCTTGTGAAAGAAATTTGGTATTTTCAGTCCAACAGACCTGTGAAAAAGCTTTCTTTCCCTGATGGTTTTTCTGCCACGTGTACTCTGCAGGGAAAACTGAAGATCAGACAAAATGGCCATCTCACATCTGCATGAGTGTGCCAACAGGACAGCACTGACTCATCGTGGCAGGAAAACAGGTACCTGCTGTTGTACCTCTTGTGAGACTGCAAGTGAGATCTGAAACACGCTGTGTTTCTCCTGAAAAAACTTGCAGATACAAGCCTAGACCACTCAAACTACTAATTCCTAAAATCGGTCAACATGCATTTACTTTGGATGTAAAATGTACCCTCAAATATAAAAGCATCCAAATTTATCAAAACTTTTCAGTGGAATCACTGCAACTCTCCTGCAATACATTTGGCATCCTGTAAGAACATTAAATTAATGTAGAAATTACAATTCCCTTTGTTTGTTGCCCTTCCCTTTACTGTTTGCACTTTATATATTGCAAATAGACCTGGCCAAAGGCAGGCATGTCTACTTGTTACCCTCGGCAGCTTTTCTTTGCAACTAAAATAGTATTTAGTTCCACTAGCCTTCACCAACCTTGGAAAAAGCTCTAACTCTATTGTGAAAGACTTGAGCAATTCAACACAAATCTGACATCAAAGATAGCTGAGCTTAAGGTGCTTTAATTTAATTTTATGGAAGGAACAGAGCATGTGTTTAATTCGGTATTGCTCATTTGTACTTTCAATAGGCACAAACTTTGTGTTCTTAGAATTGTTACATCATATGCTGTTGTTTCAGTACCAACAGCATATAGCTACACAGTCATTTATACAATCGACCTTGTCCATCTAAGGTGATTTTTGCAAATAACATTAAACATTCCCGTAAATTACTTGAATATGCCTAGTTCTGACTTGTGTGACCAAGTGACTTCAGCCCCAGTGTTAGTCACACAGATGCTGTGTGCCTTTCTCATTGCCCAACTCCCCAGGGGATGAGCAATTCCCTCCTTACTCTGCCCAACACTGGCACCCAGTGGTCAAGTGCTTTCATGAACACTTTGGAAATCGGCTGCTGTTCAAGTTCCCACTCGGTGGATTTCCTGAACACAGCCAGTCTGTTTAAATGCACTAGTTGTTCGATTATTGGTGTTCAAAATGCTATCCACTATCTCAATTGTTTAGAAAGACTGAGACTACCACCGCTGGTGAAGACTAGCCAGAGCTAAGAATAATACACAGCACTCAAAATGCTGCACTGAAGGTAGCCAGTCACATCCAAACAGGGGACAAGGTTACTGTAGGGTCAAGCACAGCAGCAAAACTGTTCTTTTAAGAAACAAGTATGCCACCTCAAACAAGATATTTTATATGCCCTTTTTTAAATAGGTACAGACTGTGAAAGGAGTCTTGGGCAAGAGAAAATTATTTTGCTCTTGGTGATGCAGTTCTCTTTTTCAAAAGGTCTTAGTACTCAAGCCAATTTCCAGGAGTGCAACACAGCACATTGAACAAACTACACTTGATGCGATTTCCTGAGAATCTAAAGCAGTAGTAGGGATAACAAAGCTCCCAGACATTAAAAAGCACTCAGGAATCTCCATACTAAGTTATTTTCCATCAGTACCCAGAAAGCAACGATGCTTCAAGTTCATGGCATTAACCAAAAGATGTAGAAGTGAGCCCCAGGTGCAGACTCCAGGACTAAACTCTTTGAAAGATTCTATTTAACTTTCTTCCCTCTTACACAGTGAAACTGGTTTCAGGTGACCCATGAAGTCTCTCTAAATGAATATCCTTATTTAGTCAAATGTCAGGATAGCATGTCAGAGCACTGAAGGAGAAGATAGGGAAAGCAATCTATGAAATGCAGAGAAGGCAGCACAAACAGAACAAATGCTTTTTTCACTAAACCAAGGCTGAACTGAAAGCATTATCAGAATAGCCTGTGAGCGTAAATTTTAATAAATTCGAACTCTCTCATATTGTGGCATAAGGGATTATGAGAAGGGGAATAAACTCTCACTGGAATTAGACTGATCAACAGATTAAGATAAGATGAACAAAACTGACTTGTAACTTTTAGTTGCTTCCTTACCAGGAACTGCTCTGGTTTCTAAAGAACACTACCACTTCTAACAAAGACAGAATATACTCAGCATCACAGTAGTTGAACTTCTTGGAAAAAATTTAATAAGACAGATGTCTTCATAACACAGGCAAATTGTACATCAGAGATTACTTGTTTATAGGTGAACTGAATTAGTCTTTTCGCAATTGGATAGTTTGCTCTTTAATTCCATCTTTTGAGACAATGCAAATCTTAAGTGCATCCCCAGTGTACACATCTCTCTCAGCAGCAGAAATGAAGACATCCTTAACCAGCTGCAAAGCCTTTTCCAGCGTCAGAGGTACATGTTCCACATTTTGCATGTTCTTGAAGCCAATCTAAGAAAAGATGAAAATGCATTTTAAATGAAGTATGATCCATCTAGCATGAAAACTGTTTCAGTCTCAGCACTAGAATGAACAGATTTAGACAAATTAAAAAGAAAAGGCTTGCCTATTTTAAAAACCCAAAGCTGACAAAAGTGCTCCTCCACACAATTTAGAGTTCAGAAGTCTGACAATGCTGCTACTCTTAGAACAGTAACAAGAAACAGATCCAGTATACAGCCAGCACCACACCTCACGTTCATTCAGCGTATACAAAATCACAATGAACATTCAGATCTGAACTGACCTAATTCTTCAGAAACTTCTCACCATGTTAGCTGCATGGTAACTGCACACAAGCCTTTTCTCTCGTCATTTGTAGCTAGCAATATTTCTTAAAAGCAAATATCCCTCAGCATACCTAGAATTCAAAAATAAGTCTATACTGGAGCACATCTGGTCCTAATAAATAGTATATTTCAGCTGATAAATCTAAGTGTCAACTTAAGCATCAGAGCAGGTAAAGGAGGATAAGAGTAGTGTACTTTGCCTGAACTCATAAGCAATAAAAAACTACTTAGGACAACTTTGTTTCTGCAGAATATATTTTATTTCCTTCAGTTAATAAAGTTGAAAAGTAAGTCAAAGCCGAGAACATGTTCCTATTTAAATTAAAAAAAAGGGAAAGATTCTATTCCTTTCTCAGCTGATAAGAGTCAAGAGTGCTTACTCTTTTACTGCGTTTTTAAGCACAAAAGTTGTATTGACATCAGGCTCAACTGACTAAATACCAACACCAATGTCTGAAGATAAAATGAGTAAAACATGCATTGGTATTTCTTCCATTCAACCATTAACAGCTTCAACTAAATACAAAAGTATTCTTTGAGTATTTTTCAGCAGATTTGATTAAGTTTCCATCAGTTTTATATAAGAACATTCTTAGCAAATGGTTATCTTGAGTTGTACAAAACTGAGGACTTAAAGAAGTGTATGGTTAAGTGACAAAATGTATGTACTAATTATATCTTCCTAATTTTGTATTATTTCATGCTAAGTAACAGGTATATTTATGTTATGAGCTAAGGAAAAAAAAACAAAACCAGGAAAAAAGCCCACAAATGGCTTCTATGAGAAACATAATTCCCCAATTAAAACATTTATCTGTTTTATAAACAGGTTATGCACTGTTAGTGACATATTAAAAACATGAATAAATTCCAAAGCAAAACTTTGATTTCTCCTTAGAAAGTAATGTCACACAATTATAAATGTATGGATTAACAGGTCCTACCTGTAACAGACTTCAAACTTGTCTCAAAAGTAATATTCACCAGAAGTAAAGCTACATTAATTTGAACGTCACAGATGTTTACTGAGATAATGGAAGGAAACAAAACCCCAAAAAACCCAACAAACTGTTTTACCTGGTTATCCAGCAAAGGTTGCAGCATGGCACTTGCTGATCCAGCTGCTTTGAAAGAATCTCTCTGGTATGAGCCCACCGGATCAAAGCTATATACTGCTCCTTTCCCTGGGAAAAAAAAAATTAGAATATAATAACAATTCAGAAAGATTGTCAATACTGATAAACATTTACAACAAAAACTAGCTCTCTCAATAAGCTGTGTCTGGAACACCACTAATACCAGCAAACCTTTAGCAAATGACACTGCAGTATATGTTCAGACAATGCTTTGTACAGTAGGCTCACCATGGTTATGGCCTGGTACAAGATCCAAGGTTATTTTGCCTGTTTAAGCTACACTCATGCTCCAATACATGTTTTTTACAGTACTTACCACAGAAAAATTGCTGATGCGCAATCAAAGCAGAAAAATGTGCTAGTGCATAGTGCTTCACAAAGAGCTTTGGGGGATTCTAAGGCTAACACAAAGAAGCAGTTTAGACATAGTTCTTGAATTATACAGTTCTCAAATTACATCCAGAAAGCATGTATCACTCTCCCAAAACCGGGGGTGATACTCTTACACACTTCCCTCTGGAGCCAGGCCAGGTTGTGCAAAGTTTACTGGCTTGCAGCAACATCAGAGATGCAGATGCATTATAGCTCTGAAGCATCTAGACTTGATGAAGACATTCCAGTCACAAGGCAGGACCTGGCCAAGCCTAGCCTTTCTGTTCAGACAGGCTGCACATGAATCAGTGAACTGGCCAGTGCACTTGGCAGCACAGCACAGGAGCTGAGGAAGCTAGCCAAACCAAAAATCAATCTTGCTGGACCCAAGTTAGGTCCACACATGCAAACCTACACTCTGATTCTTATCAACTGTTACAGCACCCTCATAATCTGAAATTTACCATTATGTAGGGCAGACTAATCCCCTTCCAGACTCCACATAGTGTAGACATGTCATAGCAAGACTGGGAAAGCAGTACAACTTAATGGTAACAACAGACTGCAGGGAATGGTTGAAATTACCCAAACAAGATCAGTTCTGAGCTGCGCCTCAAAGTCAGAGAACACAGTATTTCAGCAACTCAACCAAATCACTGGACAAGAGCTCAGTAAGTCCTGTAAGGGCTGTACATTAAAGTACAGCTTCTATGCAGAAGTCAAGATTCTCATTGGACATAGTTAACATTTAAAAATAACTTTGTAGAAACCTGTCTCTCGAGTGCATCTTCATATTTAATAACCTTCACAACACTCACAGGTCTGGGTAAAATATATATAATTGTACTGGTAGCATCTCCTTTAAAGGTGCAGTTAAGAAATCCAGAAAAGCTTTAAAGCTTTTAAAGTCTAAAGTGTGAACGATTTCACTTGTAAAGATTTTATTTGTAATCAAATAATTATAATAGTTTTTAGACTTTCAGACCTTCAGAAATGGAAGATCAAGCTAGTAGCAAAAACTAGAAAACAAGTCAGGTGCATAAAATGTATTTGATGTGTGTACTTATCAGAATGCCTAAAGGTCAGTGTTAGGGATAGGAACACAAGCTTTGCTACTCCATCAGTACACCTGAGATATAAAGGGACAGCTACACACCCACAGAAATTCAGCCACTCTTTTTTTTCTTTTTTTGTTTAAAGTCTTACCTTCTTCATCAAGTCCACCAATTATATTGTAAACATAGTAGGGAAAGAAACGTCGAGAATACAGGATTGTAGAAAGCATTGCTGCAATAGCCCCAGTAGTCATGGTCTTGTTATTGGAATGCTTGTACATCTGCCAGTGGTAGAGCACATCCAAGAAGAAAGTCAAACACTAAATTTGACATTCAACCAGAATTACATTTTCTGTAACCTCACTATAGAAGAGTCTGATGATAAGCAAAATTATTAACTAGAATCATTACTGAAAACATGCTGGCCTAAAAGTTAAAGCCTTCTTACAAGGCAAAAAAATTAATCTCTCCAAAGTTTTACAAATAACAGATGTTGCCACATTAACACTCTCCTCTCCAGCTCTCCCATTCTTTAAATTTGTGATGTCACTCTTATTAAGAACACAGCATCAACTTCCCCTGCCTGATTTTTTTACTAGCAATACAGTTAAGATACAAACACCTGAAGAAAACCAGTAAAAATTATATTTTAAACATACAATATTATTGGTCTCAAGCATAACATTAAGGATGTAAGTTTCTAAATATAATAATACCGGTAGCTACCTTTAATCTTGCTTCAATAATTTTAGTAAGGGTGAGGCAGTCACCATGGAAACCAGTGCATCCAATGACCGTTTGTTCTGTTCTGAAAAATGTAACATTTTGTTGCAATTTTAGATTTAGTATGAACTAGAGCATTTTCTTATACAGTATGTTATTATGAGAACACCACAAGTATCTTCAGTTTTCCCGATGCTACCAAAAACAGTTGTCTAAAATGTAGTAACAGATCTGTGGTGTATGAAAGATAACTCCAATCTACATCTTGGAGATGACTCATCAAGCGCAGGGCCACAGAGATGCCTGTCTTCAACCCACCTCTTTCTTCGACAGTCAATAAGACTGACAAGAAGAAATTCTTAATTTCTGCATGCACCCCTAACTCTATCTATTACAATTCAGTCTTGCTAGAGGATCTGTTTTACACCGGGGAGCCAGAGATCCTATCACTCGGTCCAAGTTTTACTCCATCAGACCGGAGGGCTGCATTAAACTTGTACAATGGTTATATGACATTTATGGTGTCAGTGCAACAGAAGTTATCTGGCTGCAGATGCATTACAAAAGCTTAGCTCTGCTCAGTTTCAAAATGTTTCATGAACACTGGCAACAGGAACACAGTCTTGAAATTTAAATTCTATTAAATAGGAACATACAAACACTAACAAATACAGACTTACACAGTGCAGTCCTTCAGAAAACACCTTAAAATGCAATCTTCTCTTAGCCTGTCACTGGAATTACACACAGCCACTATGTGCAGTATGTATATGTATCACAGTAATTTCCATTTGGGCAGTATCAGAGAGTCAAACATACATAAGGAGTCAGCCAGGAGAAACATAAATTCCTATGATCTTGCATTATCAATTTAGGAAAAAAGAAAAACACAAAACTCACAAAGAAAAGAAGAACCTAAAAATGTTTCCTGCAGCTGGTAGTTGGCTACTAGGTAAGCACCTGCTGCAGTCAAATGAAAGTAAACAATATGTAGTTTTAAACCAAGAAGATGCTATCTATGTGAGTCAAAAAAAGCATAAAATGAGCATAACAAGTTCAATAATAGAACTGACAGGTTTGCCTTTCCTAAAACAAGCACTTCTCTGAAGTGCCAATTGGTTAATCAGAGAGACACTGGCAGCAGTGGACACACTTGCATACCAACACCAGGTGCCCTCCTGAATGAGTTACCACATGATTAAGTTTCGCTACAGTTAAAGTTCTTCCGATTATCCAGCCAAAAGAAAAATACTCACTCAGCTTATATTAAGCCTCTTATCAGGCTAGAACAGTTCCGTTATCAGGTTCTTGCTTCAAGAGCGTGCAACACTGGCTATATTTACAACATCACATCACATATTGCATTACAGCAATTGTCAACATGACCACAAGTCTACTTTGTTACTGTTTTTTTAGTAAGAAGTCGGCTTAAAGCAGAAGGCAGGTGACATGGTCAGGAATACAAAACATCTTTCATCTGTTTCAATCCTTGCAAGATCTGGACTTACAGCTTGTAGCATTTTGGACTGTCCCGGCAGTGAATTGAATAGCCTTCACTCAGACGCGTGTCAGAGGCAACGACTGAAAAGTCTTCTCCAGCAATCGCCAGCACAGTCCTTAAGGAAGAGTATAGATATAACCATGACTTTCAGCACAAATGTTTTCTTAGGCAGCACAGTAACAGACTAGATATTAATTCTACATACAGACTTCCATTTTGTCAAGCATCTTATATTCCTTGCTATGTTCCCGACCATGCACATCCCTTCATGTGATAGAAGACTGATAGAAGGTACTAGACACAATAAAGAAAATGCATGTACGTGGCCCTCTACTGTGACTAAAAACCACATGGAAAGTTGATGAAACCGAGTCTCTACATCAGCCAAGAACCAGACTCAACAGACTGAGTATTTTAGATGCCTGATAATGATTCACCTATCTAAAACTAACAACATGCTAAGCAACAGTATCATTACACTCCAATTAGCATCACTTTTTAAACCTGATGTGATCTTATTTGCTTCCAAACAACTAGTTTTGTGATTGCCACAAGTGTATTACCAGTAAGTAACAGAAGCCCTTTAAAAAGGAGTTGGGCACCACCAGAAAAAAACCTAAATAACACTATCCTGGCCAGATCCTGCCAGCAGGCCAGGTGTGTAAAACATCACCTGCCTTTAACAGTTATGGCAAGGCAGCATTCAACAGTTACATGTTTACTAAGGACAGGAGGAGGAGGGATGGCTATAAACTAAAACACAAGAAGCTCCACCTCTACATGACAACGAACTTGCTTATGCTGAAGGTGGCAGAGCACTGGAACAGGCTGCCCAGGGATGTCGTGGGGTCTGCCCCTCTGGAGACATTCAGAAGTCACCTGGATTCATTCCTGTGCAACCTGCTCTAGGTGACCCTGCCTTGGCAGAGGGGGTTGGATTAAGAAGATCTCCAGAGGTCCCCTCCAATACCCTAACAATTCTCTGACTCTGCAATATGACCATTACCCGCGTTTCCTCAGCCACTATAAAGAAACCACGCCACAGGAAACAAAAAGAGGTGCTCATTTTAAGGCCAGTAAGTGTTCAGGGCGCCCGACCGTGGCAAAAGCCACACGGACATCCAAGAACACCCCGAGGGGCTGCACGGACCCAGGGCAAGGCCTAGCGCTTGCTCCCCCACCACCTCAGGAGGCGATCCTAGGGGCAGGCAAACCCGCACTGAGCGCCGGGGGGAGGCTGGAGGGAGGGGAGGGCAGGGCAGGAGGGAGGGACAGGAGTGGGGGCAGGAGGGAGGGGAGGGCAAAAGGGAGAGAGAGGCAGGAGTGAGGGGACGCAGCCCCAGCCCCACGGCCGCTGCGCCCAGGGCTCCCTCTCTCCCTTCCTCACCCTCCGTTGAAGGTGTACGGCGAGAAGCGGTATCGCTGCACGGGCCCGTCCAGCTCGTAGCCCATGCCGGGGCGGCAGGGCGCATAGCCCGCGGCGGACAG
>WBMV01007695.1:2488194-2505672 GCA_013396655.1 Campylorhamphus procurvoides | reverse complement strand
GGGGCGGGCCCCGGTGCCTGTCCAGTGCCAGCGCTGCCAGCCCCTGCTGTCTGCTTGCCCCCTCGTGGAAACATGCAGGGCGATAAGCAGCCATCACAGAGCTCCTGGTGACCTCCTTTGGGAAGGGGCTCCGGCTCTGCACCTTGAGAGCCGCTGTGGAAGAGCAAGGGTCGGGAATCTCAGAATGGCTTCAAGTGAGTCCTTAAGGATCATCTAAGCCCAGTCACCCTGCCATAGGCAGGGACACCTTTCACTTGAGCAGGTTGCTCAGGGCTCCATCCAAGCCGGCCTTGAACACTGCCAGGGATGGGGCATCCACAGCTTCCCTGGAAAACCTGTGCCAGTGCCTCGCCACCCTCACAGCAAAGAGCTTCCTCCCAGTATCCTACTCTCTCAGTTTGAATCCATTCCCCCTTGTCCTGTCACTACACACTCCTGTAAAAAGCCCCTCTTTGTCTTTCTTAGGGGCTCCCTTCAGGCACTGGAAAGCTGCAATTAGGTCCTGCAGAGGCCTTCTCTTGTCCAGGTTGAACAATCCAAATTTATCTCAGCCTTTTCTCATGCCACAGGTGGTTCACCCCTCCAAGCGTCCTGGTGGCCTTGCTCTGGACTCGCTCCAACACGCCCAGGTCTTCCTTGTGAGAGCTGAACACAACACTCCAGACGGGGTCTCACCAGGTCCTTGAGGTGGGCCATGGGGTGCTGTGCCAGGTGTCATTGCAAGAGTGGAAACAAACTGGAAGGGCTGGGGTAGAAGCTTGAAGAGGTTCTACGGGAGAAGAATGGGGAAAGAGATGCAGGGGATAGATATATGGGGTGCTCTGGAGGAGAAGCATGTTGCTCTGCTTGGGAAGCACAGCCGTAGTGGCTGCAGTCCCCAGGGGTGCTGTGCACGGACAGCGGCAAGAGCCACTGGTGGCAGCACTGCAGTGTGGAACTCTGTACAGCTACAGCTTGGGGAACAACCTCGAGCACAGCCCCTGTGACTGGGGCTGGCACACTGCCGGTAGGCACTGTAAGAACAGGTCAGGCTGGAAGGCACCACAGAGGGTCATCTGGTCCAACCTCCCTGCTGAAACAGGGTCATCCCATGGCACAGGCTTGTGTCCAGGCGGTTCTTGAGTATCTCCAATGAGGGCGACTCCACAGCCTCTCTAGGCAACTGTTTCAGTGTGCAGTCACCCACACAGTAAAGGAATTTTTCCTCATATTTAGGTGGAACTTCGTGTGCATCGGTTTCTGCCCGTTGCCTCGTCCTATGGCTTGGCACCACCGAGAAGAGCCTGGCTCCACCCTCTTAATATTTATACACCCACCCTTAGATTTGCATACACATTGATGAGGTCCCCTCTCAGTCATTTCTTCTCGAGGCTGAACAGGCCCAGCTGCCTCAGCTTTCCCTCCTAACAGAGATGGCCTGGACGTGCTCCAGAAGCTCCATGTCTCCCTTGTACTGTGGAGCCCAGATGTGGAGTAGAGGGCCAGGATGCCCTCCCTGGCCCTGCCGGCAGCGCTCTTCCTAACGCAGCCCAGGCTCCCCCTGGCATTCTTGGCCACAGGGGCACACGCTGCTGGCTCACGGACAGCTCCTTGTCCGCCAGGTCCTTGTCCGCAGGGCTGCCTTCCAGCAGGCCCGCCTGTCCCGGCGCAGGGCTGCAGCACCCCTGCAGCATTTCCCGACGCTTTTCCCCGGGCCGGGATGCTGTGCGGGCGGCGGGAAGTGACGCGGCGGGCGCGCCGCTGTNTGGGGCGGGAGGCCGTGATCGCATGGCGAGCGCTGCGGTGTGCCCGGCTGGGAGGCCGAAAGGGGCCCCGGGCGTGGGTCGGGGCCGCCTCCGCGGTGGTGGCTGCTGCTGCTCCCGGGCTGCGTTCCCTCGCCCGGCGCCGGCCGCGGGGATGCGGGAGAGCCGCCTCAGGTGCTCACAAGATGGACCGCCGCGGGCCCTGCCGTGCCTGGTGTCCAGGCGTCTCACTGCACAGCTGGGCTCTCGGGGAGATGGCTTTATTTCTTCCAGGATGTAAACCTTGGGCTTCTAATGTGCCCCTGCCTCCAGGTGGTGAAACCTGGGTGCTCTGCTTGATGCCTTCGGTGAGGGTAAAGATCGTCATATCTTATGGTCATAGGGGAAAAAAGAGCAGGCCTTTTTCGGCGCAGTGTAAATATTGGCATAAATTCTAAGCTCTCATATCTTAAAAACAAAACAGAACAAAAGCCTGAACAGGCTTTCCTCATATTTTGAGGTGGCCAGCCTCCAGCCTGGAAATGACCTTGAGTATTTCTAGGCAATGGTTAAGAAACTTACAAATTGCTGGGAAAATATTTTATATCGTTGATATCATATTTAAATTTTACTTTTGTTGTTTATTTTACTAACACAGTAAACGAGATATAGTTAAAAAAATTAAAATCATATGTATGTTTCACTTGTATACCTGAAATTGGTTTCCATGTATTTCTTTTTTCTTCTCATAAAGCACATGTCATTGTTGCTTAAAGTCTGTTAGTGCTTCATTTAATGGAAGTGAATGGGAGAGGTTTTCCTAGTTACAATTTGACCAATGATACTTTCCTCAAAGAAGAAAAAAATAATTTTTGAAAGCCCGACCCTTAAAATGGCCAGGAGGAAGCTTTCAAGCAATGTGTCAGTAAGCTTGTCAGTTATCAGTCAGGGGAATTAAATTTTGAAAAGATCTGTGCTTTTCCAGCTAAAGCAATGCTTGGAGTAGAATGAGCATTAACGACTTGATTTGTTTGCGCAGGAGGGTTCAGTTAGACAGAGGCCTGCCCATGTGAGTCACGTAACCTGCCAGAGACTTCAGCGGAATCACGCTGCAAAATTCCTGTGGAGTGTGCCTGAAAAAGGTTATTTTTATGGATTGTGCCTCTGGGTGTGCATACGAGTGGATGTTCTTATATGTATTAATACGTGGGTGTGTGTCTCTTATCTGAGTCAGCAGCTCATAGGTTTGCTTTTCATTTTATGTTTAGATATTATTCTCAAGATGTCACTTTTTTTTTTTCAGGTTTTGGTTAATGTTTTAAACTCATATTTCTCTGGAGCTGATGTTTTCTTAACACTTCCAGCTTAGCTTTGAAAGCTACTTTGCTGGAATGTATTAAACGGTTAAAAACCATCTAGGATCTGAAGTTTATTTATATTAATTGAAGGAAATACTTCTGGCCTCACCAAAGAAATAACTGGAATCATGGATCAGAACAACAGTTTGCCACCCTATGCTCAAGGCTTAGCCTCCCCTCAGGTAAAAGCAAATGATTTAAGATGCAACTATTATCTGAATTTTTTTGTGAAAGTGTTTTCCATTTCTTGCATGTAACTTCAGGGTTTTTTGTTTGCAGATCTGAAAAATTCTGCTAGGTATCGAATAATACTAGTAGAATTTTAAAACCATCAATGTGTTTATCCAGAGGTATAAGAAACATACAGATACATGGGGTTCCTCTAAGTTGAAACATGACTGACAAGTTGGAAAGATTAATTTAATTTTGGTGATTGCCCTTTAAACTACATACATAATAGATTGTTGCTGGGCTAAGAATGTGTTTGGTACAACAGATACAGTCTATGTTCAAACAATTGCAACTTAAATTGTGGGTAAAAGTTTAGACATCTTTGCAAGGTAGCGTGTGAAATGTGTCAGATCGCTAGGGGAAGTGTTTTATTTTATAAAATAGCTGCATTTCCAAGGACTTTCTGTTTTTAACGAGTTACTACTATGTGCTTCGGGTTTGATATGATCAACTCAACTTACGTAGGTTTATTTTTAGACTCCTGAAAACTTTGTCTCTTAAGAAAAAAATGGAATCAACATGATCTGTGGTTTCTGTTTTGTGTTTTCTTCTGTAGGGTGCAATGACTCCAGGAATTCCAATTTTTAGCCCGATGATGCCATATGGCACAGGACTGACACCACAGCCTGTCCAGAGCACCAACAGTCTGTCTATATTAGAGGAACAGCAGCGGCAGCAGCAGCAGCAGCAAGCAGCACAGCAATCTACATCACAGCAAGCGACACAGGGAACATCTGGACAAACTCCCCAGCTCTTTCATTCACAGACTCTTACCACAGCCCCTTTACCAGGAACCACACCTCTGTACCCCTCTCCCATGACTCCGATGACTCCAATAACTCCTGCAACACCAGCGTCAGAGAGTTCTGGGATAGTTCCACAACTGCAGTGAGTGCCCTATATGTTAGTGCATCATGTCCTTTCTCAGAGAGCCCTTTAAACACTTAGGACTGAAGTCACATCAGGAACTGGGTATTGCATTTTGGTGGAAAGGGAGGTCCTCAGAATTTATGGGTCTCCTGTAGCAATATGAGTAATTTTTGCTTTTATTTTTATCTTAGCTTCATTACTAAACCACTTAGTAATATAAAGAGTTTCTTAGTGATTTGTCAACCATACATCTTTTAAGTATAACAGTGGAGGGTATGTTAGATAGGTCTTCATTTAACTCCATTGTAACTCTATCCACTTTAGGAGTTCATCATGTTCCCTTTTCTAGTGCATGGCTCACGCTGAGTTTGTAGGAAGGGAATGAAACCCTTGAATTGGTTCTAAGTTTATGTATGGAAGCATTTTCACTGAACTTCAGTTTTAAAGAGTCTTTTTCAGAAATTTACGGCAGGGACAAAGAGAAATGGTTGATGAGCTGAATTGAAAGAGTAGTTTCTCATATTTCTCTCCTCCCCCTTCTCCCCCCTCCACTGAGGACCTTTAAATTTCAGGGTTTTCCCAAAAAACCCAAAATTTTGCATTTAGGAACTTCTTTTAAACTTTCTAGAGACCTGCTATCCTATCTCTTGGCAATGGGTTTACCTCGTGGGTCATTCCCACTTAGTTCTGCACCTTCCTCTTTGAAGGGCATAGCAAGGAAAATTTTAGATGGTACTAACTCATTTTTCCGTGTTTCCAGCAGCTTCTCTGATTGTGATGAGGGCTCTCAGAATCAAGAATTTTTCCTGCCAAAATGAAATAGAGATTCTTCTCATGGGACACTTTTCATAATAGCTGGCAGATAAGGAGGAATCAGCAATCATGCTTTAGGAGTTCCTACCCTAAAAAAGGAGCTTCTTGATCCAAAACACTGCTCGGTGCTCTTGTTAGTAGGAAAGATGTCATTCTAACTCACTTGGAGAAACAAAAAAATAATAAAATCAGTTAACCTTGGTTAAAAATGAGGAGGACACATAAATTCCTTATTGTCTGTTTAATATATTTCTCTGACCTGTCTTCAGGAATATTGTGTCCACAGTGAATCTTGGTTGCAAACTTGACCTAAAAACTATTGCGCTTCGTGCCCGAAATGCAGAATATAATCCCAAGGTAAGAGAATGTCTTAGAGTTATCTATAAAAGATACATCAAAGGTTGTGGCTGCAGGTTGCTGCAATAGACTGAAAAATCTTCCTGCTATAGGTGCAGTTTTATACTGTAGTTTAAAAAGAAGTCTTTAAGAAACTTAGAACATTCTGTCAAATTAGTAAAAAGCATTTTTATGCTGAGGTAGCTGTGATTTGCACCAGGTTGTAATTTGGTAGATTTAGAAAGAGCCTCACCAACAGTTTAGTACACTGCCCGAGCTTTCTGTGGTAGAGCTGACCTCTGCTGCTGTTCATATGGCCATGATTGTTTTGTATACTCTGTGGCTTCCTCCACCTAGCTGTCCCCTGGAATTTTTGTGGGCACAGCACTGTCACTCATGTTTTAGAGTCTCAATTCCTCTCTGTTCCCTCGTGTTCTCCCCTGGTACTCCCATCATCTCACTGCTTCTGATGGCTAAGTTTGGTGAAATGGCAAAGTGGAACTGATTTTGTTGCATATTGACTTTTAAGTTGCCTGCTGCTCCTAAACAGTAGTGTGTTAAAATGGGGGGGTTTTTTTAGCATGGGACATTGAACAATAGCAGAAGACCTGGAGCATTAAATCAGGAAAATTGTGTTGCTTCATTTTTCTTTTGGATGGCTCCTCTTGGAAGTGTTATCTTTGCAACCACAGTAGCTGGACACAGATAAAAGTTTAGATATTATGTAGTTGAACTGGCACGCCTTGGGAAGGCTTCAGTTTTCCTGGGGTGTAAGGGTTTTTTATTTTAGTGTTTAGGATTTTGCTGCCATTTACCTGAACTCTGCTCTCAAAAGGTTGAAGCATGTATACAGGAATGTGTGATAGATAGCTGTTACTGTAAGCTTTGACCAGTGATGCTGTTATGTAATTGTGAGTAAGATATTAGTGCAGCAAAAATTTGAGCATGCCATGATAAGCTCCTAAGGTAGGGGGTAGGTGGCTGTATAATACTCGTAGGCTAAAACAATCAATATGAAACACTGTTTTCCATGTCAGAGAGAAAGGAGGATTATGTAACACACTCCTGATGTTTAGTCAGTACATTCATCTATCAAGGAAAGATGTTGCTTGGCTGTATTATTTAAGACATATTTTGACAAATGTGCTGTAGGGTAACCCACGCTACCGCCTTGGTTATGTCAGCAGAACAATTCATGAGACTGCATGGTGAGCTAGTCCAAGTTAAATATAACAAACAAGGGTTTATGTGTGTGTGCGTGTGTATGCCCACACCAGTTTTCAGTATTTCTCACTTCCAGGAGTTTAAGAATATTTGGAAGTGCTTACTTAGGATAAAAAGGTAAAGCTAACTGGGGTGCTGTGTCCTGCTGTGGTAGCTGAGGTGACTTCTGTTTACACAGAACTTTGATCTCTAGCTGATCTGTTTACTGGTATTGTAACACTGTCCAATTTTAAGACTCAGAAACAAAACAGATCATAAAATATATGCAGATAGTCTCCCATCCTGCTTGTAACAGATCAGATTTCAAGACATTTGGAGGAAATTTTCTTCATTTACTTTTAAAATTGTCTTTATCGCTCTGATGCAAATGTTAGGATTGTTTATATATTGCATATACAGTAATGAGAGATGAACTTAGTAAGATAGCAATGCAATGGTAAATATCCTTCCTGCCTGGCTCTACCTCTCAATGTTTGTGTTAGAAGCTACTTATGATTTAAGCATTTCAAGTTTACTTTGAGTGATCAGTAAGTATGTGTGAACTTGGAATTTCTTTGGACTGCAGTGCAACTTGATGATGCAGTTTTGGTTTTAATGTAATGATTACAGCAATGTATCACTAAGAGTCTCAATGCTCACATTTCAGCGTTTTGCTGCTGTTATTATGAGAATAAGAGAACCACGTACTACTGCACTGATATTCAGCTCTGGAAAAATGGTGTGCACAGGAGCAAAAAGGTATGTTTAGGCACCAGAAGCAAACTAATTCAGGGTGTCTTTTCTTGTGCACCATGATGCTTTAGAAGTAATATTGGTTTTATATATTTATACATCCAAGTTACAGGTACAACTAATGTTGCTTCGCAGTTGTTTCAAATAATACACATTTCTATGCAAAATGTCTTTTCATGACTGAAGGGACTTCCCGGCTAAAGGGGAAATGGTAGTTCTATTTCTGAAACTCTTTCATCCAGTCTAAGAGACTGGTTTGTCAGAGGTTATTATATTCAGTTTTTTAGCTTTGCAGTTATCTATGGTTTTTTTTCTGATTTAAAAAACTCAGTGACTGTGCGCTGGAACTGCTTAAACTGTAGGGGGGCGTTGGCAGAAAATTTTTATATTTGAATAATTTAATTCATCACAGGACAAGACCTCCAAGTCCCTGGTCCTTGTAGTCTGATCTTAGTTAGCTCTTAACATGATCATTGAAGCACAATAAATTGAAAACTAAACATAAGCTTAACTCCGGTGGGCAGGAGAGAAATTCTCCTCTGAAGTTTGAAGTCTGCTAGGAATCCAGAAGGAATAAGCTAATGAGCAGAGATGAATGAATAGACCTGTACAGGGAAACACTTTCTCTGCCTGGTGACACTTGAAGTTCAAGTTGTCCTACTCTGCGTCAGGAGCAACCAGATCCACAGCTGTTTACAAACCTGAAGCAATCTGAATTCTCCAACAGCATGTAAGTCTGTGCAGTTGTGTTAAGCCCATGTTCAAATGCGTGGGCTCAATCAAGCAGAGGATTTTGGCAATTGACACATTTTTACAGGACTATGTATTTTCTAGCAGTAGTAGTTTAAAGTTTTTCTGTGCTGAAAACGTATGTAACAGTTTTCTTTTCCCATTAGAGGGACTCATGTCAATATCTTAAAAGCATGAAATATATGGATTTATAATTTACTGGTTTGTGCCTCATAAACAGTGAATGCAACACTAGTGGTGTCCAGGATCCTATTAACAAAATCAACATGAAAAGAAATGCTACTTGTTAATGTTGGATATAAAAATTTTGCATGTGACCTTCCCTTTCCCTCCACACAGACATTTTGCTCCCAGTTAGATAATTGTGGTTTAATGCTGTTTGCTTCAAGTAATACTTAACTGAGGCAGTAATACAGATATCCTTTTCTCACTTCAGTGAGGAGCAATCCAGACTGGCAGCAAGGAAGTATGCAAGAGTTGTTCAGAAACTAGGTTTTCCTGCAAAATTTTTGGATTTTAAAATTCAGAACATGGTGGGCAGCTGTGATGTGAAATTTCCCATCAGACTGGAAGGTTTGGTACTCACACACCAGCAGTTCAGCAGGTAATAAAAGGCTTGCTTATGTTTCATTCCTGTTGCGTACTAACTAGCTTAAGAGAGTGGCATCTGTTTAGATTATTCCCTTGCACCACAGGGAAAACTGCATCTTTGTTCCCATCTCTGTGCTGCATTAGGTGTAGCTGAGGCTGCCAATGTGAACCCATCAAAATGATCTTCCCTACTACCCTCTCCCAAGTTTCAGTGAAGTCTACATCTGGTCTGCCCAGTCCTGCAGAAGATAGAGTGGAACATGTGTTTCCAAACACGTTTAAACCCTGTCCCTCTCTTCTCTTACAGCTACGAGCCAGAATTGTTTCCTGGCTTAATCTACAGAATGATCAAGCCAAGAATTGTACTGCTTATTTTTGTTTCGGGAAAAGTGGTTTTAACTGGTAAGTCAAGACAGTACCTTACTCCAGTAGGCGAAATTCATACTATTACAGAGAACACACAGGGATATGTAAGCTGCCAGGTACTTTCCTTTAAAGATTGCAGTACTGCGAAAGAAGAGATAGTACAGTGTTCTGTAGATAAGGAAATTTCCCTGTCCAACAATCCAGGAGCCACTCTGGCAGTCACACCAACACCACCTGCTCTAGGACCAAAGCCTGTTTGCAGCAGGGGGGCAGCTCCAGTGAGCCCCACTTTACACACACCACACTCACAGTCAGACCAGGTCTCCTTACTGGCTTGACCCCGGGTTTCCCATAATACAGTCTTGGACAATCAGATCCTTCAAGTAGTTTGATCTTAGTGCAATAACAAAATAACAGCTTGAGCTGAGTGCCTCCGAGGAGGGACCCCAACAAAGGAATTTATATGTGTTTTTATACCCTCAGTCTAAGCCCAGTAGTCGGGTCTTCCAGCTGAGTCCTTGGCTCCTGCAGTGTCCCTTCGTGTAGTCTCTCTGAGTGTGGTCACCTGGCTTCCCCACAGGTCCCAGTGTCCTTTGTTATGCAGAGGGCCTCTTGCCTGGGGGTCCTGCCAGCACACAGCTCAATCTGCATCTCAATGCCGCAGTTGCCCACCAAGCTACCTGCACTATGTGTATTCCTTAACAGATGAGAATGTCAGTGATCCTGAATCCTAATGAAGTATGCAGGTGCCCAAAAAGCTGTAAGACTGCAGATAATCTTTCTGGCAAAATCTGAAGGACTGTTTCTGTGGGCTGAGTATGTGTGACAGAGAGAGCTGTTCTTTGGCAGCTTTGCTGCAGGGTGCTGCCATTCTCCTATAATACAGCAGCCAAAGAAGGGGAGATACCTGAGCTGTAGGACTCAGGCACTCCACCTACACCCTTCCTTTTCCCATCATGCTGCATCTTGGTATGAAGGAAAAACCCACAAGACTCACAGACAAAAGAAGGACCATGTCCCTGTAGTGTGGGGAACCAGCAGGCCTCTGCAGTGGTGTCCATTGCCAGACCTCCCAGATTCTGTGTCTGCAGAAACATCCTGTGGGGCTGTACTTTGTAGCTGGGTCTTCTATGGAAACTATGTATAGGAAAATGCCATTTGCAAGTATAGCATCTGCACGCAGATGCTAATTGAAGTTTTAACAGGTGTCAGAACAAACAGAAGTCTGGAAATGTATGCTCTCTATGAAATGCATTTTAAAAAAGATTGTAAAAATAAGGATTTACGGATATGCATAGTTTTTACATAGAGTCACATTCAAATAAACATTCTAAAAGCTAAAATAAAGTATTAGGTGAAAGGTACAAACTAACTTAATTCTTCTCTTTTTTGAGGTGCTAAAGTACGAGCAGAAATCTATGAAGCATTTGAAAACATCTATCCTATTTTAAAGGGATTCAGAAAGACAACGTAACAGTTTCTACATGTTTCAGAGAAATCAGGGGTTTATTTTAAAAGGTATTGTGTATGGCACAGCAGTAACAAGATGGACTTCCAGTGCAACTGCAACACCAGGACTTGGACTATTTCCCAGTTAGTGCCTACTTCCCTGATGCTCAAGGGGAACTGTATTCTTGAATATGTCTACTGAGTTACTGTGAGTTGCTTTACTGGACTGTTCCTGGAACAGTCCCTCCAATTTTTATTTATATTCTAGCTTTTAAATAGTTTTAATGCCAGTTCTATTAATAGAAAATCTGTAAGTTGGTTTAAAGACAAATTCAACTCAAGTGTCACTCAGTGTGTAAACCACTTAAATTGCCATGTATATATGTTTTAAGTTCCTTCCATAAGACCACGGTTTTTTATAATTTTCAGAACTTTAGCTTTTGAATTTTTTCAATTTTAAATTTCTTTGGTGCCAGACACATTCCCTCTTTCCAGTATTAAGCAAGATAGAATAAATTTATTAATGAAAATGGCTCACTGTACATATATATATAATATATACCTTTCTTCTCTTTCCTTCTTCAACTCCACATGTACAATAAACCCTGTTTATACAACTATGGGAACTGTCTTAATAAATTTTAAAATTACCCAGCTGGTAGAGTAAAATACATTGATTTTTTTTCCATTTAATCTGGATTTTTAATAGCACAGGCACTACTGTAAGTGACTTGTCATTTTGAGAGAAAAAAAGCTCTGGCTTGCTTACCAGCAGTCATCATTGGCAACATCTACCTTGAATATTTCCAGTATGTTAAAGCAAAAGAGGTGACTGGTTAAAGAAGTTTGTGTTCAAGTATGTGTTGCCTTATGCTCAACAGATGGGATTTAGGCAGGTCTTAAATAGCTACACTTGACTGAATTGGAACAAAAGATTCCTGCTTAGCTTCTAGAATTTCTTTAAATTACTACTTTTGTATTTCACCAGCTATGACAGTCTCACTATATTAGTGTTCATGTAAAATGTCAAAAGCCCTTTCGACTAGAGTCAGTATGTACACAATCCTCCTGCACTGTGCTTGAAGCTTAACGGGCTGAGAACTAAAAATAAACTTTTTTTTTCTTTCAGTAAATTTTCAGCAATAGTAACCTCTCTCTGACTTGCATGTTATTTCAAAAGCTTTTATCTAAAACTAACCAAAATGTAAACCATGGTCTCTTTACTAAGTTGGTGTGTCATTCCAGGCAAAATGAAGTTTTGGTAGGCGTTGATAACTGCTCCATTTGCAAATCCCAAATGACCTTCATCTTTAGTCTTCTCTCTACACCAGTGTTTCTCTGGGTGTTTATTAATTGGTTTCATGATTCTTACCAGAAAGATACTGCTATTTAATAATGTAGGTGTGCCAGGATAAGTTCATGATACTCAAAACACTGCATTGCCTTTGGTGCCACATCACTCTGTGCTCATGAACATTCCTGAGAGTTCTTGATTGTAACTGTAGGACTCTCCATGCTTTTGCAGCACCCTCAACTATTACCAACTCAATTGTAAAACTCTTTAACCCTCTAGGAATACCTGTAGCCCTAAGCAGTTGTGGGATGAATTTCAGTAAAATCAGCTGAGCTGTACTACAGTGACTTAAGACACTGTTTGGTGATTCATAACATGTACCAAGGCTTAAAACTACCCTTTTAGAAACTAGGTCTTTTGACAACAAAACCACTTAGAGGTACAGCATTCGCTGCCTGCTCATTTGAGTGTTTTCAACATCTGCATGATTTCAAAAACCCCACACTGGGCCTGGGACTTTCATGAAATCACTTGCAGAGTCCCTGGTAAGCAGCCATGAATGGTTGGGGCAGGATAAGGGAGTATGTACCTGAAGTCAATTCTGTACTGACACACATAAAAAAGCCTTTTCTGCAAATGTAGCTGTAGCCACAAGAGTAGTTAAACAGCTACTCCAATAACCTCAGCATTATGGTTTCACTCTTCTCTTGCCTCAGCTATATGGCTGTCAAATAGCAGAAGAATCCCTGCAGAGGACACTTATTTTTAAACTTTCCCAAAGGTGGCAGACTTAAGATACGCTTCAGCTTGAAAATCTGCTGCTACAGATAGTATGTAGCAAGACAGATGTGTTCTGGTATGGCTGACTTTGTTTAACCTTCTTTTGCACCAGATAACTGAGTTAAACTATTTCTGCATAGGGCTAATAGTTTCAAGTCAGATAAAGCACTTGATTTTTGTGCATTTTATCTTGAATAACCACTCAGAATATGTAAGAACTGCCAGGTTAGATTCAGTGCACCTGTTGAGAAAGCGAAGCAGATGTAAGTTCCACAGCAAAAAGCTATGCAGCTTTGTCTTAGCAATGACTCCTGTACAGCTCCTGACCATAAACACTCAAGTGATTTTACAGCAGTGTGCTTTTCTCTGAATGAATGTTAACTTTTGAGTAGCACAAAGAAAACCCTGACAGATGATGGTATTTAAATTTTTTAAATTTATCACAAACAAGACAATTTCACCAATCCAAAGTTTTCCACCTTTATTTAAAAATTGAGAAATGAGATTTGAAATTAAACTCATTGAACAAACATGTCTGGTTTCATTACCAGGTTGAAGTAAAAGCTCACCTGGAGCACAAGAGTTTGTCAAGGTCTAATTATAGCAGTTTTATCACTGTTACAAGACCCACAGTTATCAGTAACTTTTAGTTCAACTACCTGCTTGCATAGTACAGAGATGCAACAAAACAAGGCAAGTATTCCATTTAGACGACTCAGCTTGGTAGAACATGGCCCACGGAGTAGTCTTGTTTCCATATGAACTCTTCCAGGTATTCATTTGCCCCACCGCAGCTGTCAGCACAAGTATACACCACCAGTGTTCCCCAGTCAATGCTCTCTCCAAGGCTGTCAACCTGAAGATGGTTCAGGAGCTGTGGCATAATCTTTAAGGAAAACCAAAAGGTTTAGAGGCAGGCCACAGCTTTCTCCCCTCTCCCCGCTTCTCTTCCTCAAGAAGGGTCCTGCATTTGGTGTAAGAGAATTTATGATCTCTTACACCAAAATCCCAATTAAAGTGACTGTGTATACAGCAGCTCAAATAAAATAAATTTGGAATTCCCAAAGCGGTATAGTAGATGCCCAAGGAATCAAAGGCATGACCCTACTTTATCTGTACAAGTTTTATTTTACCTTACAAGCCTTTCCCAAACTGTGAGCCTCACTCAGTTTGAAATTACCTTAATAACTCTGTTTTGCCTTGGCATAACATTAAGTGTATTCACCATACACACACCTCTAGCATTCAAAATTCTACAGCTGAATACTTCCAGCTAGACATATTTACAATTCACAACATGAAGGCTTTTTATATTTTTAAACATGTAATAGTGGACTCCTGTTACTTAAGAGATGATTCCATATTCACAAGCACAGCATTTTATAGATAGTGCAAATTATCTGATGGGAACCTACCTTTTATATGTGAAATTCTTCTTGGAAAAGCAGTTACAATAGTAAACAAAGGCTCTGCAATCATTTAGCATAGTCAGTTTGTAGCAAATTCAACCTCCTTGCTCTAATTACCAGCCAACACCTACACAATTAGATCCAGTTAAGTCTGAAATACATTACCTGTATCATTTTTAAGTGAGTTTACGTACCTGGAATTCAAAAATCCTTTTGGCACCACATGAACAGTTTGGGATATCTTTTTCTTCAGGCCTGTTTTCACCTGACACCCAGATTGGGCCTTCTCCTCCTCTGCAGTATCTAATAATCTGAAATAGAGCAGAAATTTAAGTTCTCTTGTCTCATGACATAGACGAACCTGTAGATGGCCCAGAATTAAGGTCAGTTCCTTTAAGTAATAACCATGGCAAAAGATCATTTGCAAATATGGTATTCCAAGTAAGATGGGTTGTTCAATGAGTTTTCTTACCCATGCAAATCGTGCAAGTATTCATATTGAATTTCTTCAACAAACCAGGGATAAAGTGCAATGATTTGTGTTTCCCTAATTAAGAGACCCAGAAATGGGAGGTCACGTATGTTACAGTCTTGAGATGGAGAACAAGCAGCTTGGTAATTAGCACATAGAACTGCACATAAAGTCAGGAATGCAACCCAGCTCTTTCTGTTAAGCAGTACTGCATCTAAATGCAAGCGGATTGTCCTAATGTCCAAGAAGGAGGTATTTTCAGACATATCCTTAGTTCTTCCATTACTAGCAAATCAGGCATTATCAGCAAGAGGACACTGGGCAGATCCGTCAGTACAGGGATGATCAGAGAGAGCCTGATCAGAGATACCTAAAGCAGAGAAGGGTACAGACTCACATCTACCTTCTGGGTGTATACCTTAGCCCCTCAGCTACCAGGCAAAACATGGAGAGAATTTCTTCTTCCTCCACCACTTTCATCGATTTAGGCCTGTTTCCTCTCAATGGAACCAATGACCATACTTTTATTTGACAATGTGACTCTTTTCAGCCTCTGGTAATAGCAAAAAATAGTATGGGGGGTATTTCTGCTTGAAATAGTAGGAATATTAAAGCCATTGCTAATTTCTTCTACCTTAAAAAAATCCAAAAAACTACCTCCCAATGCAGCAGGTGACAATGACAGAGCTCTTCTCTGCAGTTTTTGTTCTGCTGAGAAGGAAGGCCAACAGGGCCACAGCATGGGGAATAATGCAGTGGTTCACCATGTCCTTTGGTTTAGACCCACATCACAGGATGGCAGGTCTTCCCATGCTGTGGGGGCTTCAGCACCTCCATGCCATCTCATCCTGTTAAAGATAGATGAGCAGGTGCTCTCACCTCAATTTCTGTTTAAGACAGAATGAGCAGGTGCTCAATCCCTACTTCAGCATTAATTAAGTTGTGCATATAAGGAAAATGAGGGTGTGTTGGTTAGTTGTGTGGAGTGTGAGCAGGCAAATCCATTTCTAACTGGGTACAAAAGACAGTGAGACATGTTGCAGATGCAGCAGGATGCTGTGCCAGAACCGCTAAGCTCTAAGGCCATGCCATCTTCTGACCTGCTCTGGTTCAGCAGCTACTTTTTCTTTAAATGTTTGGAAGATCTTGTCTTCTTTAGTCTCACATTTTGCCATTGCTTCCAGTAGCTCTTCATCTAAGGATTGAAATGCTTCACCTAAACAAGAGAAAAGAACAACAAAAGTTACAGGCAGTTTTACAAGACAGTAAAACAGCTTGAGCTGAATATTAGCTGTAAGGCATTATGTAATCTGTAAAGGCATTTTGTTTCACAAATCATTCCCAGCATAAATCATGCTCAAGATTTTTTTTCTTTCTGTGGCATGTTCAGATTCAGTCACACACAAGTCCATTTACTAGTTTTAGTTGCATTTTAAACACAGATGTCAGTACTGGAGCACTGGAAAGGGAAGGAGGTAATCTGCCAAAGTTTATGGCTCCCACTGGGTATCACTGAGACTGCTGAACCTTCAGGATATGACAAAAAAGGTGTCTCATGCCGTGTGCGTGCCAGACTTCAGTTTCTAGCGCTGAACAGTGTATCTGTTACACAACAACATTCACATCAACTCAGGGCAGTAAACAGTCTTGAGACAACTTTGGACCACAGCAAGGGACAGTTGGGAGCCCAGCATCCTTCCCCCACAGCACCACAAACTCTCCACCCTGGTGTGTTCAAAGCCAGTGTGGTCACTGCAAACACATCATGAATTTTGGGGGAGCCGGGAGAAGAGGCCTGTACTTCAACTGCTTAATTCAAGGTCAATGAAAATAGCCTCAAAACAGTTTTCTTCTAGCACAGACAAGGAGATTTAAGTTATTTTCCAAAAATTAAAACAAATGGAACCAAGTCAAGCCAAGGCAGTCTAATTTAATTTCCTGATTCCAACAGCATCCAGCAGCAGGTGCTCAAGGTCCTGTCTTTCTCACTTGGGTTGTTCCTTCCCTGTGTGAAGCATGCAGGGGCCCAGTGCACCTGAGCTACCTGCAGCAACAGTGGCCTCAATAGCTCCTGGGGTCGGGGCTTAGTAAGTCTCTCCCATAAAAGTAACATGTTACAGGATGTCTACAACAAACTTGCATCACAAATGAGTATAGATTTAGCCTTTTTCACCAGTAGTTTATAAGGAACACTTAAAAATCACAGTATTTTATCTTTAAAAGGTGTGATACAGGCTTCATAGTGAAGAATTACAGGCAGCATCTTATTTCTGACCTGCACTGCCTGTAGCTCCAAGTTCCGCTTGTTCTTTTGGGTCCTTTGATGTGTCTACAGCTTCTTGTTCGTCACCAGGATCTGTAGTGCTGTCTGGCTCCTCAGGCTCTATCAAAATCTCATATTCTGGGAAAAGGAATTCATTATGCTCTGGAATTGCATCCACCGAGTCATCTACAAAACAGAAAACAGGTACCTCTTCACAACATCATCTCATGTTTCACATCCTCCCCCAAAAGCTCCACAGCAAACTACATAACAACAATACAGCTCAAACACTGCATGAGCAAGCACAATTTATATCATTGCTAGGCCGGCTTCAAGGTAAGAAACACATTATATTAGGGTCAGTAAAAAGACTACAACAGGTGGTGTGTTACTCTGAATGCCTGTAAACCCAAGTGATATGGAAGGCAGCCTAAACTGCGCTAGCAGCAGTATTTTAAAACCCAAACCCCGCAGCTTGGCAGCTCGGTGCCTATCTCCTAAATAGGACATGCAGACAAGCGAACCGTGCACCAGGTGCCCTGACGGCCATCGCATTTCTCTTTCATCTCCGTGTCACGCTGCGAGAAGCCACCAGAGTTTCCACTTGGCACCAAGCGGCCCCCCAGCCCTCCGCCCCTCCTCTCCCCCCGGACCCACCCTGGCCGTGGCCGGTGCCGCAGGCTCGGCGGTGCCCTTGCCGCCAGTCCAGCGCCTGGTGCTCGGTCCCGCAGTATGCGGCGCGGCGGCACCGCCCGCAGCAGCGCGGCCCCAGCGCCCCGCACACGCGGCACAGCGCGGCGCCGCCGCGGAGGCTCCGCG
>WBMV01007695.1:2466427-2487727 GCA_013396655.1 Campylorhamphus procurvoides | reverse complement strand
GCAGCGCCGCGGGGCCCGGCACCCCCGCCTCGCCCAGCCACGCCGGCCGGCCCCCCACCTTGCTGGGGAACGAGGCGCTCCGCAGCCGCCACCACCCGCCCGGCCCGCCCGCCGCCGCCGCGAACCCCAGCTCCACGCCCGCAGACATGCTGCCCTCTTCTCCCGGTCCCGCCCCGGCGCTGCCCGCCCTTCCCGCCGCGCCCTGCCGGGTTCCGGCGTGTCACACGCCGCACCGCAGCCAGCGATGGGAAAAGAAGAGACGGCGGACGCGTTTAAGGACGCTGCTGCTTTAATTCAGTGTTTAAATGTATAACATTCATGAAGTAATTAAAATAATGCCGAGTTGCGTTAAAAAAAAAAACCAAACAACCAAACCCAGCGCAAACAATAGTAAAACACAAAACCCGACACGATTAGCAGTTCCGGTTATTGCCCGAGGTTTGATTTGTGCTCTTCATTCCTTACGAATGATTTGCCTTGCATTTAGCCAGCCAGCAATATTCTTTTTCCCTAAATATTAATTTTAATAGCAAGTCTTTGAACTCCCTGTTACATTTTCATATCCATGAAATATTTGAAATCAATCACATTCCTTGTTACAAGTCTAGAAAAATGGATTTAGGTAGCAATTACCAGTCACATCTCTTTAAATATTTATATATATTTATAAAAAAAAGACAATGTTTAATTTGTTTTAAAAAACAAAAGACATTGAGGATACAAATGCAACTCTAACCCTCACAGCAGTAACTCCTAAGTGGTCATGGAGAGCTGCCCAGCTGAAGAATATCTCTCTGCCTCCCATCCTTGCAGCCTGGCTGGGCAAGAGGGGAACCTTGCCCGCTCCAGTCCCCGCTTCAGCAGGGCAGTGGTCCATCTTCTCAGCAGGCACTTACATCCACTCACAGCATCAGGGACCACTTAGAGTCGTGCAGCCACGGGTTTCTGTACAGGTATCCGAGAGTCTAACCAGAAAATAAAAAGGTAAACACTTCTGATCAACGTGCCATAAACACCATGCCATTAAACTACTTCTTACTTTATTTCCCTCGGTTATTGGGTTGCACAGTACATGAAATGAAAAAGGGAGATTCAAAGCTGCAGCCAATGGCACCAGAAAAAGTATTGTAAAAGAAAAATGTATTACTAGGATTCTTACACAGTTAAATCTATGGAACTGCTAGGGAAAAAGCACTATATCTAGTGTATGTGCATTGTCTGAAAGTAATTTATTACTTGAGAAGCTCTCTTCAAATCAATTAGAGAACGCTTACCAAACATGTCCAGGATTTTACTAACAGCCTCTTGATTTACATTGTAAGTGAATCCATTCGACCTACAGTTAAAAGAAAAAAGTTTATTCAATGAATATTTCTTATTTCAGTCATTTCTACACAAAACATTTGATTTAAAACATTTCCATAATTACATAATATTTTTCATCCTGCCGGCATACATATTAATATTAAAGACATGTCTAACTTCTACTCAAGAAGAGTTATGGTTTCTTTATTCTTTCTCTTGTTCATAGTCCCCATGTCTCACTCTTCCATCAGTTTTAGCTGGGGACAACTGGAGGAAGAGAACAATTGTTTGCTTTCAAGCATGTATTTTTCAAGACTCTCTCTCTGAAACTGAGCCAAATATTCATCTGATGTCAAATTTTGTTGCACTCCATTTATTTCTTTTACTTGGAGGGGGAACTTAGCTATAGACATCTATTTAGCACAATGCCATGGGAGCAGACATAACAACTACAGTACTTTTTGTGCACTTTTCAAGAGCATGACAAGCCTTAACCTATTCGTTTCCTGGACAGAGGCATAAGGAAATAGCTCAGGGTCATCGGCTGCCAACTATGTTCTGTGAAACACTCAAGACACTTCAGGGACTTGTTGTATCAGGGATTTCCATGGTCATCCTTTTAAATACAGTAAGAAGCACCACAACACAAATTCATTTGATAACACGATAATCACCATACTTTTGTATAACAATAGACGGGTTTTAATCCTAGGCCTAGAAATTATGAACTGTGTTAAAATACTTTAATGATTAAGCTTTCAGTTAAATTGCTTTGAGATGTCAGTGCTGAACTTCCACAAAACTAGCAGTAGTCCTGATTATTGCTTACGTTGCCTGACAAGGCTTATTGTAACACAAAGGGTAACTCTTCTATAACATTGTTCTTTATGCTTATCAGAGCCTTGGGAGAAAATCTGAAAACCAAAAGGTAAAGAGAGTCAGAAGGAGCCTCCTAGTAAGTTAATGAATTTTGTTGCTAGGTCCCACAGGAGTCTTTTCACTATGAGGATGTGCCATTTTGCTTCTACCACATGTACAGAAAGGACCTACCAGGTCTTCATGACAGCTCCAGTAAATCCAGTCAACCTCTATCTGACTGGTGCTCAGGCAGGTGAGGTTCTGCTGTTTTGCTTCATACTAAGAGCTCAAGCATTAAGAATGGCCACTAAGACTACGCACTGATTCCTACAGACCAAAAAGCCAACACTTCTTACATTTTCTTTTTCTTCACTGCACCTAGTTGCACAAGAGCTGCTAAGGCATTTTTCTGCATGTCAGAAGATAAAGCTTCATAACACTGCGTAACTCCTATGGAAAAAGCAGAAACACAATTAAAATTTTTATAACTTTTCTATTAACAGGCTGCTCTTGTAAAATCATATTGCATAACAGCTGTACACACCCTTCTCAAGAAGTTGAAAAACAAAGTTGCGGACTCCAGGTACAAACTGCTTCTCGGTAAAAGCTTCTTTCATTTCCTTTGAGAGGTATCTGAAAATTAACTAACATTTTAAAGGAAATTAGCATTCCTTTATTTCTGATTGTCAGATTGTTATGAATTGCAGACATGTCCTTGGGAGTAATACTACTCCACTTTGAAAAATGTAGGAGAGGAACAAAAAAGGTCATTACATAGGGCATCTGAAAGTTTTAATAAGGTTTTAGAGGCATGAGAATCCCAATATTAAAATAAGGTTCCGTATTTCTTACCTTAGACATTAATTTAACACTACTGTTCTTACAATCAAAAACAATTTAATTTTTTTTAAAGCAGTATCTCTTTCACAGGTGGGAAAAACTGGGCAAATCAGTACAGTTCAGCCCAAGTCACACCAGACCATTAACAGATTCCTCTATGTTAAACATCTACAGTCCCAACAATCCTCTGCTGACATACCCAAGATTTTAGCCTCCTGGGTTTGTATACATTGCTTATTACAGTAATGTAAGTGTTTAATCGTATTAAAACTTTGGAAACCCAAAAGAATTTAAAGAGATATAGATATAATTAATTACTCCATAAAAGCTATCAGATAGGAGATGCAAACTCATTTCCACATCTAGCAGGACAGCCCACATAAAAAAAATTAAGCAAGAGCTCCTTGTGGAAAAGAGCAATGAACCTGCTAGCAGCACACTCCCCATGAAGCTTATAAACCCACAATGAGCCATCACATTACAAGCTACTTACTGCTTTAGTAACATGGAAAGGACTGAGGCAAAAGCTAAAATCAGGATCCCGGGGAGAGGGTGGTGTTTTACTGCTATTTCTTAACTCTTGCACTCCCCTGCCATGAAAACAGTCTCTATACTGCAGAAGTATCACAGCTCTCCTAATTTCCCTATAAAACACAGGGGAAAAAAAAGAAAATTTTCTGAAGGACAACGTACCTGGTAACCTAAGACAAAAGGCCTGAACATAGCTGACAAGAAAGACACTGTAGCACTGCCTTTGTCGGTAGGGTAGATCTCCTGTTGACTCATTTGAATGGCATCACATTTTGTGAGTAGAAAGCATCCTTCCTCAAAATCCTGGGCAAGAGATGCATAAGTGAAATTTTAAGATTTACAGAAAGTGCATTTTCCTGTAAATCAACAACAGAAAATCACAGAAACCACATCCGGGCACCACTTCCATTTCTGAACTCAGTTCTCAAGAAACTTGAATCAAAATTTTCCTATCTACCAGAAATACCCTTACAAAAAGGCAGTAGGAACATGTTCTTAAACACAGCAGTACCTCAATGCACAGCAGGCCTTGGCACAAAGAAAGTGGCTGTGGCGGCTATTGCAACAGCCAGCCTGAGCTCTCTCTGGATTTTGTCTAGGGTCAGGTTGTCTGGTTTAGTTTGTTTTTTTTTTTTCTGTGAATGTTTCCTATTTGTTTATCTATTTTTAAAGTAAAGGTTTGCCTTTATCTCCTGCCCATTGTTTGTGATAAACAATAACACAGTTCTCTAACCCTAACCTGTCCTCCACCAACGAGACAACAAAATGGCCAAAAAGTTACAAATTATGGAAATGTCAATGACAAAACCATTTTGCTGCCAATATGGGCGTAAGGGGAAGGGGATACACGCACAGATAATACAAGGGGATGGCAAACAGCCACAACAGATACATGAACAAATAGAGGGGTAGGTAAGAGATTGCTTAACATTACAGCAACTCTTTCATCTGACTCCAGTAGTCAGTCATAGCCAGCCACCTTCCTATTCCCTGATGTGTTCTGCTACTTCAAAAAAGCTACAAGAGGCAACAATTGCTAACAAATAAAACAAAATTTAACAATGCTAATCAGTCTTTTAAAAAGGCCCACTTCTCTTCTGTATAAAAATCTATGAGATTTTAATAGTCAAAAGCTTTGAATATTCTTATGAAAATTAGGTTTATCTCTTTTCTAATGCAAGAAAGATCACAACTATCACCATCAGAGGTATTTGGCCTTAACATTGATAAAAATCACATGGAATTAGTTTAAAATGCAAATAAAAACTCCACATGGACTTAACAACTTATACTGGGCATGATGTTGAACCAGTTTTTTTACTGATAAACTTGTTGTCACCTGCATTTCAAGCTGGCTGGACCAGAGCCAGCTCCAACTCAGCAGATTTGTGTACAAACTGACAGAGCAAGTCCTGCAGAGAGCAAGTGCTGCCCACAGTTCTCTCAGCTTGCCCGTGTCCAGCTGTGTTAGGGGTGCATGCAGGCACACTGAGCCCTGTAATAAGGCAGTATTGCAGGAACAATACTGGCTTTGTCTGAGTGACGGTTGCGTGGGGCAGGAGGTAGGTTGAGAGGAAACTCCTCAAATAAACAGGTTGCAACCAAACATCCATAAGACTCTGAGAGGGACACTATTGCACCATTAAGAAAGATTTCACTTCAAAAACCTTCACAGGCTGCATTCCCCATTGTGCTTGCAATGTACTACCTGACTCTCCATGAGATAAATGCCAGTAATAAAAAGCCAAGACGGCTCAACTATGAACCATCAAAATATTAAAAAAAAAAGTTTACTAATGCACTAGAACATTGAAATCTTCGGAGTTCAAGGCTTAGGAGGAACACTAACCATCTTACACAGCAGAGAAGCAGCTATTGCCATGCTTTGCAGTGAGGAAGAGGTGGGTACAGAGGTGCACTTGAACAGCTAAGGCACTGGGTGAAGCACTGGGTGTTGTCAGGCCTCTGGTAGCCTGGCCATCACAGACCACACACATGGAGCTACACAAAACAACTGCTCGTGGCAGCAGGAGAAGGAGTATAATCACCCATAGCACAACAGGCACTTAGAATTGCATACACTAGTTGTGAAAGATAACAAGGGCATAAACTGGTTGCATTAATTGGCATAATACTTCTAGTTTAACTTTCTCAAAGAGCAGCAGTGCCCTTCTGCTACACAGTCTGAAAGACCTTTTAGGATAAATTATCCTGGTGTACCGCCAGTGAGAATTCCAGCTTTGTTTCTGTGCTGACAGAACATACCCACTCTCTGACAGAATTGAATTAAATCTACATTAACACTATTTTCATCACAGCCCAAGGTCTCTTTCATAACTGTAGAGCAAGAGGACAGTATTTACACCTAATTTAAAAGACTGCTTTACATATATTTTTATATCTGTGCTGGAAGACTGGTAGCTTTATGCAAAAAAGTCAGACCTGCTACAGTTCATATTCACAGTTCAGAATTGGGCAACTTCAGGATTTTTAGTTTTTTACTGGAATGGGGAAAGATTGCGTATGCAACCTTGTGGATTCAGACCATATTTTGCAACTAACCAAATGACGCCCTTTTAAATTCTCCCTCCCACTTACAGATCAAGGTGGTATCACTGTAGGTGTTTATTACAAAGTACTTGTTCGACAGAGTCCTGAAATCAGATGCTATTTTAGTTTGCTCCATTACTATCAGTATTTTTGTAAAAAGGATGCTTTTACCTTCAATGAAATGCCAGGAAAAAAGATGAATTCATCAGAAAAAACATCTCTCAAGAAGCTGAAGCAACTATAGACTTCCTCTGGAAAAAAATATTGTAAAGTGCTTTTTTAAAAAAAGATAATTTAAAGCACACAAGTGAAAAGCCATTTACTCCTTATTTGAGAGAATATCTACTTCAAATAAAATATGGACTTGACATTAAAATCATACATACATATACAGCAGAAACCACAAGAACAGAACAGCAAGTATTAAAAGAATTTGATTCAAATGTTGACAAAAGGAAAAATCATTAAATGCATTAAATGCCACATAATCAGATGCTGCAAAAAACTAAGGCATGAATTCTGCAACATTTCTTTAAGTACCAAGTATTGGAAAACACTTAAATACTTCAGAAGCAGTAGTGGGAAGAGAAGAAAGACTGAGAACTGACTGCACTGTATGCAAGTGTGAGCTGTGTGCAATTTGCAACCTAGGAACTGAGATCAGCTCGCTCTGACCCTGCCCCTGCCCTCGTGGCAGAACATACCTAACTTTCAAAGGTATCAAAGGGTAAACAAACAAAAACAGACAAGGAAAATACCCGCATGCCCTCCCGACACATCCACCTTATGCCATGGGCCTTATCCCAAGTGCAACAGTCTCAGATAGCTCCCTCTATCAATCACAGGAAGCTCATGCTCCTCTCACAGCTGATGGCACAAGGAGTAAAGACAGCAGATTCTCAAGAGTCCAAATGTACCTTTTCTGAAGCTGCGTGTCATCTCCAAGGCAAGTGCCACCAGAGATGGACGCACAAACACGTTCAGCAGCTGGTTTCTGTACGTGGCACACATGAGGATGGCCAGTGCACGCCTGAAGACAATTTCCCCAATGGCTCCATCTTCCACTCCATTGTCATTTAGGACCACGTGGCCATCGACAAGTCGAGCAATGTTGGAATGCAGGGTGAGGCCAGACAGGATCGCTTTTTTGGCACACAGGTTATCTAACAGGAAAATGAAACACTCAGCAAGATGCAAAAGGGAGCATAACTATTGAAACAGCCTAAAATGCACCAGTCTTTTATTAATTTTTAATCACTGAAGGCCAATTATTATACCAAACACTCAGAGAGATGTTCCAAAATAATGTATACCAGAAATTGGCAGCCTAGGCATAGTATGTCATGGAGAGAACTAATTCCAGACATTTCTCTAACTAAAACACTTCAAACTCAAACACTTTAAATTCTTCCACTTGCTAACAATGACAAATGCTTCCTCTGTCTCCAGAACAAGTATTCTGAGCTACAAATAAAAGGAGGAGGATAGATATGTTTGATGGATACATTCATCAGTAAGGAAATGGAGACCATAATTCTGCTTAGGCATTTCTGACACTACAAGTTTTGAATCAGATGTACAGGTCTTTATAACCTTTTTATCAAATCTATTACACAAGCAAGTCCTCAACTCAAAGTAAATTTACAGAAATTCTAACATAAATATTGTAACATAACATACCTGCTCAAGGAGAAACCAGAATGTACTTAAACCTTGTTATGTAAGACAATCCTTTTAAAATGCCTAAAGCAAGAAAGTGTGTGAGTTGCAGGGGTTTTTTAAAACACAGTTATTAGAAGGCAGGCATGAGTTTCACAAACCTGCGTGCCTTGGTCAAGTTTTCCTGTCAGTGTGACACACCTCAAACTTTATTCAGATAAAGTGCAGCATATCAACTCTTGAACATACACTCACCTTTATAGAATACCTTACACTTTAAACACTACCAAACAGGCCCTGCATCAAATTGGAATCAATTTGGCTAGTAAGAAAAGAAGGTATAAAAACTTATTGAATACTTAAATACACTTTGCATGTTCACAGCACCACAAGAATAGCACATTAATATAACTTCTGACAGAAGAAATCCACCATGTTCTTTTCCTTTAATAGAGAATTCATGTTGAATCTCTTTGCACCCTATTTACTCCTTCAGCCTACTTTGTCCAGTTTTGCTAAAGCTCCCAAGTCTCTCAATGCAATAGGAAGCAGAAGTCTGAGCAAGTCATTTGCAGTTCCTGTTTTGAATATAAAATTTCTAACAGCCAAGCAACTGTTCTGCCTGTAACAACGAATCTGCATTACAAAGGAAGAAACAACTAGCTGTTCGGAGACAGAAGAATGGACAGGGTACATGGCATTGCTGACATCACCAAATTAGCCTCTAAAATGTATTTATTCTTCCAAATTATTGACAATCCAAACCAAAACAACAGACCCTGTTTCTATGCAACTAATGATGCCTCCAGCACAGCCAGCACACTCCAACAAAATCTACTCAGTTGTTGTCACTCCTCTATTTCATTACTATGCCTATTGCTATTCCTTGACCACATCACAACTCCACTAAAGCAAACACTTATTCACTGTTGCTAAGAAAATAAACAATATAAATAAGCAAACCTGAATGTGGTATGTTTTTCAGTTTACTGATTCTAATATTACCATGAAATTCTTGCTTTTATCAGTCTGGCAGAAGCAGACCTTGTCTGCTTTCCCTGCAGTGGTTTGTTTTTTTTTTTTCCCTGAAAGAAGTGCTTTTCTTCCAGAAATAACAGAGTTCTGTTACACCAGTAGCCTGCTCCTATTTATTGCAGTAGTGAGAGGGATCCTTGATTATACACAGAACTACAAAAGAAAAAGATCCGTTGTTTAAGTCTATCTATGGTGACTACTTGCATTACACAATGTTTTCTTTGCCAGCTTTTACTACTTACATCCTGAGGCTCTAGAATTAATTACCTGTGTCACTCTGGCTCATGGAGAAGTTTAAAACAGAAAGTCTGAAAGGACAATCAACCTTTATATATATATATATATATACACATGAATGTTGTGTGCATCAGTATATAAATAAAACCACCAATGAAGCCTTCTTCTCCAAAAGTCATCACTGTTTCTGGAGATAAAGTGATATTTAAAAATTAACAGACAAATTATGAGTTTTGATTTTTTCTCACGCATTTTTTTTCTGCTAGTTCTTTGCCACAGTAACAACTAATACTATAGTCAATATCAAGCTGTAAACATAGCATTACACCAACTTCACTGCTGCAGATCAGAAAACTGCCTGTGACTTCCACAGGGTTCAGAAAGACAGACATTAGACAAATCTCAGTACTCTAGTACAGGTACCTTATAATTTCCCCCTCATTCCACAATTTAGGATGTAACAGTAAAATATCTGTTCTGCTTCCAACTAACTATTTTTCAAAGTAGTATCTTCTACAGGTTAAGTCAAGACCTGTCAGGTTTTAGCATAATTTTTAGCATATCCTAAAATTCATTTACAACTCTGTAAAAAAAAAGCTGTCACCATACATTACTTCTGCAGAAATATAATTGATCCTTCATAAGCAACAAGAGGAACAGAAATAACACTTTCTGTGCATACCAGGCCATTCAATGAATCCTCCAAAAGTCTGTGTTAAGCCTTTAAGCCACAGGGTCTTTTCTATTAGAAGTTCAAATTCCATGGCTGGCAAATTCTGGAGCAGGAGAGCAGCAACTAGCACCCATGGGCTCAAAACCATGTTTTCTATTTGCAGGAGCTCCATTTTATAAGCTACGTCACTGACAAATTCTTGGATATCCTGAGATGGCTTTTGGGGAAGATGCCTGAAAAGAACAATGCAATTCAAGCTAAAGAGATTGAAAAACTGGCATATAAATCACACCCCTCTTTATTTCTTCCATACTGCTCCTAGATCCGTAATTGATTTACAGCACCTAACATCTGGAGGGTTAGTCTATCTCTGTGCTAAGCAGAACAGAAGTAGAGAGTAAAACATCAGTAGCTTCATGACAGTACTCGAAGCACAGATCTCTGTATTGCTGCTGCACATTTGCTATCTTCAAATGAAATTCAAAAGCATTATGTTTTACATAACCAATTGCCAAAGCCACCCAATCTAGTCACAGCTACAGCTCCCTGCCACATGGTCACTTGACAGTTTGCAGGAATAATGCAAGAAAGGGGGAGAAAGGTGGAAAGTTTAAGTGGCAAAAGCAGAATTCTCAGAACACAGAGCTTTGCCTGGCTCACACGTCATCATTAAAATTTTAAAATGGCATCTTCTCAACACACGGCAAAGCCACACAAGTAACAATCCATTTTAGAAACACCTATTCATAAGTATGATAACCCTCTGCTCAAGCAAGACAGGTTTAGCGGTCTGAACAGTCAGAGGGAGGCGAGAGAAGCTGAAAACAAAGTACAAGAGAATATCTTAATTATTTGCATAGGTGAGGACTAAACAAATGTTTTTCCTGTGCATACACCACAGAAAGATGTGGTACCTGGGAACCAAATTGTATGGGCACAGATTGATTCTCCCAGATGCCAAGGTTCTAAGGGATACCGGCTGGCCAACGTAGATATGTATGGTACCAAAATTGTCACTGAGGATTCTTCTGGCTTTTAACAACCCCTGCGAAAATGGGAAGAGCAAAACTCAAATTTTAGTGTTATAGGGTGTGTATCCATCCACTTATGTTCTGCTCTTAAGGAATTTACATACAGAGGTAGATTCTTTGGGCTTTGGGACTCCTAGGAGTTCATATGCATAGAGAGATTCTTCTAATATTCTCTCATAGCTGATGCTGATGGGAACAAGGTAGGTGTCAAAGACTTCACGTTTAAAAAAGGGTTCCATCACAATGCTGAGAAGACCTGCAAATTGAGGGGGAAAAAAAGTGAATTACCTGTCTTTTTCAAAGAGGGAACAGAACTGCAATTTAACTTTGAAAAGGGTATCTTTGCATTTTAGAAACTGCAATAGGTGTGCACTGTGCCTGTTCTCTCTTCAAGCAAGCAGAAGCACAAGACATCGCTCAAGCTTTAAAACAGAAGGTAAATGGAAGCAATGCTTTTGGACAGCTATTTGTGTTCTTTCCAGCAATGCTGCTGTGTGCTCACACAGTATCTTCATGCTAAAGTTTTCCCGTTACTTTTACAGTTATTAGAATATTTCTCTGCTGGTCAGGGGATGGCTATTTTCTAGGAAGAAAAGGGTGAAGAGTAATTGAATTAAGTACATAATGGAGCAAAATGAGCAAAAGCAGTAGAGTGCAAGTGACAGGTATTGCTGCTCTTTGTCTGGCCTTGAAACTCCAACCATAGTGTTTTCCAGTACTCTGACAGATTTCCCCAATTTCCCACTATTTGAACATCCCTTTCTATCTGAAGAGCTTACAAAGCACATAGCCAGTAATTAAAACACTAATAATAATAAAAAGCTCCAAGTTTTCAATAAACCTACCAAATTTTGGAGTCAGAGTCTTGGCAGTGCGGCTTCTAGTCCCTTCAAGAAAAAATTCTATTGGGGCATAGCCACTCTTCAAAAGTAAAACAAACAAACAAGCTGGTCAGCAAAACATTTCTTCTTTATTGCCCACAAATAGTTTTAAGTACTTCAAATGTAAGTAAGTGAGTTTTTTTAATGGAAGACACACATATCTAATTTCAGTCATCTCTATTCACCCATTGTATTTGCCACACCATCGAGTTAAATTAATGAAAATATTGTGTCTGTCATGAGATATGGGCACACAATCCAAAGCAACTGATGAGCAGTAATTCGTTTATCACTTAGTGCTGAATTGTAATAACAGAAAGCATACATGGCCTTCACCTACAGCAATTCTGAGGTAAAAAGCATTTAAGCAGATCACCATGAAGACTTTTGATCACATACCCATAGCATCATCCTGCATATTTCACATGAATCATTCCAACACTCTTTCTTAAGCATACATTTTGAAAGTTGAATAATTTATTTACCCTTAACATTGTTTTTACATATTCAGCAAACACTGCCCAGTAGAGTCTGTTCCCACCAAAGGAACGTCGCATGAAGAAGGCACCTGCCCTTCGTAGCAGCTCACCAACTATTTTCATACCTAGGAAATCTGAAAAACAATCAAACAAAAAAAACACCCCACACATACAAAATTTATTGATTAATATCAGCCAGTAGAATCAACCATGTTCTCTAATACACTGATTACCAGAATACAGAAAATCCCTTTCAAGGATTCTGTTGTTGCCGATATGTTTATTTGCTTTCAGATTGTCAGGAAGACTTATGTAGATGTGAAAGGCATACTATAATATGCTTTCAATTCTTTTTGGTAAGCTACATTCACTTAGAGCAATTTATTTGCGTAATTCAACCATAATAAAGACTAAGTTTTTGAAGAAGTCTCACTCTTCTGTAGAAAAACGCAGTTACTATTGAATGTATCCTAAAAGACACAGAAATTAACTGGCCAGTTAAACTATATTAGACCATTTATGACCCTGACTCATCACTCTGGGGGATGTACACCAAACCAGCTGAAATTTTTCAGAGTTTTTAGTTTTAAGCAATGACAGGCAATGTGTAACTTGTCAAAACCAGCAAACAATGTTAACAAATTTCTTAAGGAAGCATTTATAACGAGTCTACACAGTAGCTGGCCATGAGCCACTTCAACATCCTTGCCACCCCAATCCATGAAGTACTTGAGAACAGACACTCGGTAAAACAAATTCACATTTCTAGCTGCAACGCTGACAATGACTACCTTGAAGATGCCATAGATGTCAGAAACATGACCCCAGCACCAGCTAGATTCCTGCTAATGTACTGTATAGGATTTACTAGTGTTACTGGCAACTGTTTACCTTCCCTTAGCTAATCCCCACAGATCTATCTGTATGCTACTTGAAGCCAAGCGATAAGCAACAAAGTAAAGTCACTACCTATTATCAGGAGAGTGTCTCTCCACTCAGCACAAGTACCACTTTGAGTGTGAGTTTGTAAACCACATCCTTTGAACCTCTAACATGATATGCAGTAACTATAACTACAAGCATAGAGAACTGTATTTTCCTCAGAGGAATTTAAAACAATACACACATGCAACATCAAGCTGCAAGCCTTTCCTTTAGAAGAACTTTGACCCTGAAGTACCCAAAACACTTGAAAAAATGTTAATCACTAAAAAATCCCTGTAAGCTAAACTAATACTTTCTAAAGATACCATTTTGAGATCTAAAACTCAAAAATACTCTAATCCAAATCAGCAAAGGATTACACCAATACCTATGACAGCATGTGAGCAGATTTTGAACAATACACAACAGGCAAGCACCTGCAACACTTTGATCAAGACAGCTATGAGATACTGACTTCTGAATTCACCAGAATCTAACCTGCATCACCCAGATGCAAACTCAAAGACCAGGGGAATCTCATCTTCCACAGCAAGCACATTCTCCCAGCTTCTGCTGGTTTTCTACTGGTCTTCCTAACCTCTTGATTGGAAAAGTAGACTACAGTAAAGCAGCAGGTTCTAGATCTTTGCTAGCTTACCTGTGCATATTACAGTGCTGCACCAGATCTGAGGTGTTTTTCTGCTTGCTTAGAAGACCTGGTTGATAACTGGGAAGCCTGATCTTGGAAGTCTCATGTAAGTGCTGACAGAGTACAGATTTTCAGAAAGCACAGTAACTCAGAAGACATCTACTGTTCAAGTCTTCAAGAATTGTTTCCCACAAATGTACTGGCTTCATCTGCTGTAGAACTAAGTATGTCCAAAATCCTGACCTCTGATGTGAAATTTCACTTCTCAGCCAGCTCTGCTTTCAGCATTTCACATAAAAGAGTTCTGCCAATGCTTCAAGGGAATCAGTCACATCAGCAACAAGCACGAAGCAGCTAGCACTTTATATCTGGCTACTGCTATGACTGCACTGAAAACTGTATGAAGTATCACAAAAAGTTCTGCATCCACAGTAGCTCTTGGGTAAGTTTTTACCTACTCCCAGGCCATAAAAGCAATATAGAAGTTGTCTTCGCAACCCTTATCTTTGCCCTAGCCTTGGGTCTACAGATGGTACTTCTGGACAAACATGCTATGAAAAATATTCACCTCTGATTGGACTTGCCACCAATAGAAACTTTCAGACATTGTAAGCACCTCACCCAAGGAAGCTTTTACAAGACATATTTGGAACAGAAGTTAAACACGAGTACTTAAAGTAGCAGCTACCAGATCTCTTGCTACCGAATCTCTGAATCCTGAAAACATTGTTAAAAGAACATACTTGCCTATTCCTGCTGCAATGACAGGCAAAGCCAAGTCATACGTATATAGCAAATAAGACAGCATCAAAAAGTCTACGTAGCTTCGGTGACTGGGCAGCAGTACAACTGGGTGCTCCTGAATGGCGTGTTGTAACTAAAAAAGAACAGTGCAAACAATATTGTTCCAATATTTACTGACTGACTGTTGAAATTTGCAAATACAGACCTGTACTGGACTTAAGGCAAACAGAAACTGATTTGAATGAGGTGGTTTCTCTGTGCACATATACTCTGCACCTCCTTCAGCAGGGAACCCATAGCAAATTTAGAGCAATTGTTTCCAGACTAGCAACTTGTGGTTCACAAGCATCACAGGACTCAAAAACCAGGGTCACTCCATTATGTCATAGTCTAATTCAAATCTCTTTTGAAGGGGATGAAAAACCAAATAGGGGCTATCAGGACTGACATTGCTGATTTCCAGGAAATGCACTGAGCCCTTCAGAACAGCGGCATCCCAAAATGAAACAGAGAGACAATGGCTCCCAGGAAACTGAGGCAAACCTAAAGCATCTCCTGCCTCAGAGGTGCTATTTCACCCTTCAACCCTTAGTTGTATGAACAGCCAGTCCATTCAGCCACATAACATTGTTTTCACCCTCAATTCTGCTAAAAGCATTATTATTTTATAATATCAGAAGACTCTCTCAGTGGCTGATCTAACAGAATCATGGGTACATGGTATTCCTTACCATAGGAAGCATTTGGTAAATATACAAAAATTCCTGATGGCTGCCTGCCTCTAAAGTACTTATATCATGTCTTTCCTACCACATTTATTAAGAAATATAGTAATGAAGATAAGAGCAGTCATTTTTTTTTCAAAGGGTATTTTTCATATTTGATACTTGAAGATTAGAGTTCTTGTCCAAGTGACTGGTATGAAAATACTATAACTTTTTTTCCCCACCAGTACTCACCCTCTGCATTCCTTCTTCATTCACACAAACTCTCTGGAAAAGTTGTTTAAATATTTTGCTCAGAGTGAAGGCAAAAAATCTGACAGTCCCTAATTGCATACGGTGCCCCATCTCATCCAGAATTTCTGTGGCTTCTTCTTGAATAATATCAGGTGATTCTCCCATCTCTTTTGCTAACTAAAGAGAAATAAAACAAATAAAACAGCATTGAGAAGTTGTTCCCTTCTCCTTGCCCAAGCACACCATTCTAATGTGCCACAACTGCTATGGCAGAACTACTGCAATAATCTGCAAGATTTTATGTGATAGGCATGCATCTAATCATACTGAATCTGTCTGGTGTCTGACAACACAAGACAGCCATGTTAAAGCTGTTCAAAAATCAAGAACGAGCTCAGATGTCAATGGCAGGGGGGAGGGTGTGCAATGATTCCCCCTCTGCCCAACCACAGCAAACGAATGTTTTAACTCATAGCATGTTCAGAGATTTAAGTTCAAAAAATGTTTCCTGTATTATCAGTCTGAAGAAGGTTGTGTTGTGTGCAATTTTCTTTGACTAGTAAAATGAAACCTATGGTTGTAGAGATATTCACAACATAAATATTTTAAGTGCATTTGGGTTAGAGTTTACAGAGAACCACAGCCCTATCACACTTCAATTTCTTTGTAATGTATTACTTTGGCAATGGGTAGCTGAATTGCATACAAAGCACTGTCTCTACCAACTGTGCATACTAATGATCTTTTTTCTGTTGCCATGCACATTCCCTTTTGAAGTTTCTTAAAACAGACTTGAATAATGGTCATCCCTTCTATTTGGTATTCTGAATCTAGAAATATTTAATTGAAAAGTTAAGCCTTTTACTGTTACGGAGTACAAAACATGACTTTTACTGAATGGAGAGAAACAAAGAGGAGGAATGAGAGAAGAAAAAGCCTCCATAAAAAGCATAGCTCTGTTTAGAAGCCAGCACTGCTTATCTAATGTTTCTATTTTGTAACATATGAGAAAATCTATCTCCTCCAATCTACCTCCGCACACCACCTTACTGACATATCTACCAGTTCAATTGTGTTTTCTTAAATGCATTATCCCTCATCCTACGTATTTCCACATGAAGTTTTAACTGATTATTTCAAATGCTTAAAGAAGTCAAAAACTGCTTCCACTGATGCCTGAGAAAATCAATCCTGCTTAGGAAGTAAAACAATTATTCTTGTTATTCACTAGGGCAGAGACACTATTCTCATTCACCAGCAAAAGGCTTACCACACAGTTCATCCTGTGCTATTTAAGTGACCATCTACTACAGAGCTAAGCACTTACTCCCCAAAATCAGGAATCTAAAAACAGGACCAGTGACATATAGCGAGCTAAAACAAATGACCTTAATTTGACTGAACTTTAGTAACCTCAACAATTCAGCACAAGAACAAATACTAGTATGACTGTGTAAAGCTGTGTAAACCCTGTCCAGGCAGGAGGAACACTAATTGTAGACTGTTGGGCACATTGCCCAAGACAGTCTCAGATATTGCCAGTGATCTGTAGTGCAAAGCTGGTAACGAGGCTGTAGTGGGAGGTCTGCTAACCCCCTTCAGCCACTTGACACTAGCCTGGAAAATATCTATCAAAATCATTTTCCATCAAAAATGCAGCACTTCAGAGGAAAACATCACATGAATGTCTTTCTGTCAAGTCCTCTGTATTTTCTTTCAGTAAACCATTAAATATTTCTAAAGTTGCAAGACTGTTTTGGATTTGATACTACTTAGCAATCCATGATGGCAAGGGGACTACTTTGTAGGTTTACTTTATCACATCATAACAGATTCTGATATATCATATGTAACACTGACCTTTAACAGAAAAATTTTACAGTAGCCACTCACTGAGGAGTAACCAAAACATCTCTCATATGTCTATTCACTTTGAACTATTTTTCATGAATACTGAAAATAGCTACTCTGCTAACCAGCACACACTCTTATTTCAGGCACTGCAATATAATGCAAGATATCAGCCAGTCTGACCATAAAATACTTTATTCATTACAAAGTAGCAGCTGCTTTTCATCTGAAAACAAAAATATGGTTACATCTTAGTGTTTCAAAGAATTATCTGTGAAATATAACTCTCATTTTTAGTGAAAGTAGCATTTAGGACTGTTTATAAACACATCACTAGCCTATAAAATTACAATAAGACATCCTCAAAGTACAAAAATGTCTACTAAGGAGAGTGCTTCTGTCTTTCACAATATTGCTCTGTGGCAAGGACAGTGGAGTAGGAGTACAAATTTAAAAGAAAGAAGTCAGGCACATTGGATAAGTTAATGATGAAATGCTGTATATGCAAAACCAAAACACTGTTTCAAGAATGAGCCATCTGACAGCTTCAGTGGCAACCCTATGATAAATCAGTATTTGTTTTTCCTGCTAAAAGAGTACAGCTCTCAAGCTATTAATTTACTGAACCATGTTCCAAACTACAGCTATCATTTTGACAAGGTCAGCAATAATCTCTTTTTTTGTTCATCCTACCTCATCCTACAGCTCAGTGTCCAGACTCACCTGCTTGATAACATACTGAACTTGCTCTGACTGGAGAACAGCACTTTTAATAGCATTTGGCTTGCAAGGTGAAAGCCCCTTGTAGATCACAGGAGTATAACATTTCATCGCATATCTCAAGTCACTGGACAACCGTCTTTCCTCCAAGATATCTTCAAACTCATCTCTCTTCTTTGACGTGAGCTCTTTCTGCTAGGAACATGCAAATGAACAATGAGACACTGCATTGAGCCATTTTGGTGACCTGCTTGGCTACAGCACCAACGTAATGAATGGTATGCAATATATCTGCAACATTTGGGGTTTCTTTTTAGCTTTTGGTAACATCCATATTCCACTCTGTGCAGGAACTAATATTACCTGTTTGAAACAGTGATCCAGAAAGAAACTAAAAAGAAAACAAACAAACAAAACTCCCCAAACCCCCACCCCAACCCTTTCCAGCTGCAAAGATCCCCAAATCACTCTCTGACACGTTACTTAATTCTATCCAACAGGAAGAAGTTGAGAGAACAGCTGGGGTATTAAAGGTAAAGTGCCTTGCCTCCAGCCTCTCCATGATTAATGGGTATTAACTAAAACACCTTTGATTTCAACTCTCAAAGCTTCACAAAGACAATGCCATGATTGACATTATAAAAACGCAATCATCAACACACAAAAAATAAATCTCAGCTACTTAAAGTTGCATCTGTGACCTTGGTGACTTGTGGTGGTTTTCACAAAGCTTGGACACATGGTACACGAAACATGGCCAGGCAAGAACAAACCACAAAAACCCCATTGTCAGCCATGTAGAAGATCAAAATGCAATATGGTTGCACACCTAGGTAAAAAGAGAGCACAGCCTCTGAGCAACCAATACCACTGCTAAGCAGGAAAACAAATGGTACATCAAGGACTAATTGTACTGCAGAAATCTCAGAGGCAAAACCCTTCTGCTGGAGGCAGTAGATCGGGGCACTGGAGAGAGATGTCTCCTATTATCTCGTATAATACCACAGCTTGTATCCCCTTGGTCTTTCCAAGACTGGAAAATGTATTTCTCTAAACTTCAAAACAGCAGCAATAGCCACCAGAAAAGTAAGAGTACTGGAGTAAGCCTCTGTGAAATACAATTATAAAAGTATCGAATATCATCAAGTCTATCTATTAGAAGAAGATGATAAAAATGATTATGTCTTCCTTCACAGTACCACTTGAAGGGTAGCAAAGGCATCCTTTTCATTCATTCTACCTCTTTTTCCTATGTATCACCGGTGCAGAACCAATCTGATAATGAAGGATAAAACACGCTGTTTCATGGGCTCCTATAGTGACGTTTTCTGGTGCCAAGTGGAAAGCCTGGCCAGCAAACATTCAGGAAAACAGCAGGAACAGATAAGCAAACTGCCCAGCAGTGGCAGCTGGGTTTTCAGCCTTGGGAGAGGGAGTCAGGTTCCACTGCCACCTGCCCACAGCCACATCAGCAACACTATCAGAGCAGTTGACATTTAAAGTAGAAAGCAAACCCTTAGTCACTGTCCATTTATCAACACAAGATAATCAGGCAAAACAAACCAAAAAAACTCAAATCAGGAATACCTCCACTTAAGAATGACAAAAATTCCTTCAAAGCCTAAACTGTGTCAAAAGCCAATTTTGTTTTATATATAAGCAAGTTTGGAGACCATCCTTTTGCCTATACTGTGTGGGGAAAAGAACATGAGAAGGTAAAATATTATAGTAGGATTTGTGTCCTCCAATGAGATCATCCTTCTACTGTAATCACATTTGGTAAACTGTATAGCTTTTCTTTCCACTCCTATATTTTAAAGAACTGCCCCACAGTAACTGTAGAACAAACTCTCCAGGGACTTTCAAAGCAATCCTATATGGGGTATTAAACCCAGACCCATATTCATGTAAAACTTTTAGTTTGTTTGTTTGTTTTTCCTGGATGGTTTACAGCACTACAGGTTTCAATCTTTCTTCTTCCACAGCTTTCAACAGGTTGGTATTTCACAACAGCTAAGAACTGTTAAGATGACTGGAAATAGTTTGTATTAGCCATCTGTTGCTGTTGACACCTTCTATCAACCCCCTTGATTAAAAATAAATCAGAAATAAATCCCTTATGCTCTGTAATGGTAAAAAAAGATAGCTCAGAATAGCAGCAGAAAATATTATTTGGCTTTAAGTATACACCTACTTAGATCAGTGTGTGGTGAGTCAGTTCTCAGAAAATCTAAGCAACATTTATGTCAATTACAGAAGTTTAAATCCTGCAATTTGCAACTACACAAAACCCAGACAAAGAAAACCAGCACTCAGCATGCACACCATCAGCCACATCAGCAGTCACTGTGCTGCTACAGCCATTCTCCAAAACAGCTCTGGTGAGGAGAGCTTTGCAAAGGCCCACTGAAAAATTACCTCTCTGCCTCTGCTTCTCATTTGATGTTTTCAGACTTGATTTCTCTCCACGGCAAAAGCTATTTTTACACCCTGTTCTGAAGGAGCACTGGGGGAGCCAAACCACACACTTTGCCAACCACTAAGGATTTGTAACGCTGCTTTTACACATTACAGCCGAGCCGCTGTCCCAGCTCCAATTGCCAACTGGTAGAGAGCACGCTTAGAAAACGCACTGTCAGAAACCTGGACATCAGAAAACTCAGTGACATGCACTGTCACTGCGACAGCGGCAAAGTACTGAAGCGAAACAGCGGGAGCCTGGAACTCCTCTGCTTCCATAGTACTAGGATATGCAGTGCAACGATGGTGCTTGTGTTGCACATGGGATACCGGCATACTGACAAGGAGACACAGAAGGGAAGTTTGGGAATCTCTGCCGAAACAAGGAGTCTTTCCCTCTCTCCCTAGTGCCCTCCTCCAAATGCTGGCGGGGGGTGTGTGTTTGGGGGCTCACTCAAACCTCCTCGTCCGAGGCTGGCAAAGGAACTGCAGGCAACAGACAAGGTCAATAAATCATTTTCACCGTGTAACACGGGAAAACCCTCTTCGGGCCAGCCCCTATCCCCAAGACAGTCCTCCCAGCGCCGCTTTCATCGCGGCCGGGACAGCCTGAGCAGGGAGCCGCGACTCCGCTCTGCATCGTCCCAGCGCGGCCGGCACTCCGCGGCACGGCTCGGGGCAGAGACGCGGCAAGGGGGGGACACGCCAGGGGACAAGCGAGGGGACAGGCGGGGGGACAAGCCCGGCCGCCGCTCGGCCGCCCCCGCTGCGCCCGGGGGAGGCCTCGCCCGTCCCTCCGGAGCGCGGCCCCCGCCTCCCGAGCCGGGGCAAAGGAGCCGGGGGGCTGCGCCAGACGTAGTGCTATCCGCTCCGCAGGGACCTGCACCGCCGAGCCGGGCGGCCCCGCGTTCCGC
>WBMV01007695.1:2412482-2466414 GCA_013396655.1 Campylorhamphus procurvoides | reverse complement strand
TGGGTAGGTGGGAGCGGGGAGGGTAGGGGGGTGCGTGGGGCCGGCCCGGGGCATGGGGAGCGGGGCCGGGCGTGTTCGCTGTGGAGCGGAGCGGGGCTGACCCGCGGCATGTGTTGGGCACGCAGGTGAGGAGCCTGGCGACGCTCGGCGCGCTGCGGAGCAGAGCGCAGGGCCGACAGCCGGGGAAGATGAGGAGCATGAGGAGGAGGAGGAGGATGAGGAGGAGAGTCGGGGGCCGCAGCCGGCGGCGGGCGGGCGGCGCGGGGCCCGCGATTTCTTCGGGGAGCTGCGGGCCGAGCTGAGCGCCGCCACTGCCACCACTGCACCCTCGGCCCCGCCGTCCTTGCCGCCCGCCGTGGAGGTGGTGGTGTTCCGAGCGAGGAGGAGCAAGCAGCGGCACGGCCCCGCGGCAGCGCCCCCCGGCACGGCGCAGGTAAGGGGAGCCGCCCCCGCCGCCCCATCCCGTGCCAGGCCGGTCCCTCTCGGTGGTACAGAGCCATGGAAATCCGGGATCCCCGCGCCTGCAGCATCCAGCCCCGCTGGTTTCCAAGGGCAGGATGAAGCGGTCGGTGGAGCAAGGGTAGGACTTGAAGACCGTGTTTTTTCCCCTTTCAGAAGGTCTCTGGTTAAGTATCCTGTATTTGTAATAAGCGTATTCCAGCAAAATAAATTGATCTGCAGACAGGAGTGAAGATGCGGCAAGAAGAGAATGAAATAGAAAGCAAAGCCTCTTGGTTACTTCAGTGCCCAAGCGTTTTGTCTGCTGCCCTGTTCCTGTCCATAGGTGTGCATGTGCCAAAGTTCTCTTGTCTGGCATCACAGCAACACTGGGCTATGGACAAGCAACATGCCTCTTGGAGAATCAGTGTTGGATAGCTGATGGGGCATTACAGCATGAGATCTCAAGTCTTCTGGTTTGCTTTGTTGGTGCTGAATTACCTCACGCTACCAAAAACCTCAACTGAGTTGCTTCAGCAGGGAGGCCTGGATAGGCTTGGCTGGCAGCTGAGCAAAGGGCTCCCTTGCTGGTTGCTTGGTCTCCAGATTTTATAGCTTCTCTGGCCGCCTTCCTTGAGTTGTCTTTATGGCCATAACATCAGAAGCCCAGTTCTAAAATAAACTCTGATGGGCCAACATATGGCTCTGTCTTGAATTCAGGGAGACTTACTGATATCTGGGGTTTAACTGCCTGGAATTGGAAAGTTCAAGAGACTGACCAAGCAGTTGGTTGAATTCATACATTTTTGTGCTTTCTCCAGCACGTTTTCCTCTAAAAATTACCCTAGGTATTTTTTATGCTTTTTACAGCTTAAATTTCTCTACTTGAAAAGAGTGGTGTTATGCTTGTTAGCAATATACTCTGAAGACAACCAGGTTTATTTGTGTTTGAAATGGGCATTTTTATGTAGAAGCTTTTGCAGAGCTGAGAGAAGTTTGGTTGTGGTGGATGCAGAGGGAAGCCCTGATTTAACCCTCAGACCTGAACCTGTGGCTTAAGGTGCTGGAGAGTGAAAAGGAAATGCATAAAAATCATTCCAGTTCACCTTCAATACTTACATAGTATTCCTGCATCCTTAGAGGGAATAGTAGCCCTGAGAGCAAACAGGGAAAGACGAGCAGATGATACTCTTGAACAGATGGCAGTTTCCCTGCCCCTGGGAATGGGCAGAGCTTCCACTCAGAGAGGTGGTTCAGCATATCCTCTCTGAAACCAGGAATCAGAAACAGCCTAAAATAACCCTGAGAGATTTGTTACTGCCCCAAAGTGTCCTGTGTGGGACGCTTCTGTAACAAGCAGCTATGGAGCTCTTTTCCTGGGGATTTTATGCTGCCTATTCTTCCTAGGATACAGTCTGTTCCCCCTGGAGAGGTCGTCTAAGAACTGCTGATGAGGTGTCTCTGTGTAAATCGTGGGGTAGAAAAGATGTGGTTTTCACTGAGCTCGTTTTGAGCAAGTACTTTAAATGACACTGAGTTCTGCCATTTGCTGACAGTGCACCCTTTGGAGCTGTTTCTTGCACTAGTGAAGCTGGATATGAGCATTAATTAATATATGTCTATGCAGTTAGAAATTAAGCTTGTTCTACATGTTGCCCTGATTATCAGTACATGTGCTATTACCACTGTGCTCTCTGTCTCATACAAAATTACTTAAAATTCCTGTCCTATCCTACATTAGCAGTTTGGTATCGGTTTGGAAGTGGAAATACGAGTGATGCATAGCTCACATGTGGCAGTTTTTCTCATATAAGATGTTATTATTCTTGAAAGTGTAAAAATTAACTGCGGCTGTTAATAAGTTTCTGAATTATGAAACTCATTGCAAGCATAGCAGATGATCTAGACAGGGAAGTGCAGGACAAAGCTATATGCACTGTGCTATAATGGTACCCTATAAAACATGCAAGATTATTCCAGTAAGACAATAATCTACACATAGCTACACATTAAAAATGCCATTGAGACTCTCTCTTTTAATAAATCCAGGGAATAAAGCTAGGAAAAGTTACTGCTGGAAAGGTGTATGCTTTTCCCTACAACAGCTCACTTCACATTTCACTGCTGTTCAAAAAAGTTATCACCATCAGCATTTAGACTGTTGTTACTTGTTATATTAATTTGAAATGTTTTATTTTGTTTATAGGTGCAGGTAGTGAATGAAGAGAAAAATGTGAACGGACAAGAATTTAACTTTGAAAAAGTAAGTCTGCAGGACCTGTCCAACCTCATTGTTTTAGTGTGCAGGTATATGTATGTATAGACTTGGGAAAGCTATAGTGGGACCAATGGGAAATGCTTCCAGAAATGGTTATTTCTTATAGATGAGGCTGCGTACAGTGCCAAAGGAGGATCCTACTGGCTGTAATCCACTGCTCTGTGTGAAAAGAAGTTTATTACAATTTTGTGGCCTTTCTTCTGATCTTTCATTGAGGAGTAGGAACACTGTATGTTAGCTGTGTAAAGCTACTTGAGTGCCCATAATTTAGCATAGCTCTTTCAGGGCCGTAGTATTAAATCTTGGATTTCTGATCTCATGTAGTAGGGAAAAAAGTGTATCAGCATCTATTTTTGAAACAACAGATGGCTTTTTTCCATTTGTCTTTTTATTCTCTTCTGTTCTTATATGAGCATAATGAGTATTGGCCACCTTAGATATTAATTAATTCACAGATGTGTGCAAATTGTTTTATGTGCCCAATCTTTGCTCAAGGATGTGCTACAATCCAGTGAAATCTCTCACTGGAGATTGTGCCTGTCTGCATACTGCTAAGAAGAGTGAGGATTTAATCACTGACTTTAAAAAGATTATGAATTCAGCACTGGTTTTACCCGAGTATTCTTGTATAGTGTTAACTGTGTTTATGTGTGTAGTCAAACCACTTCACCATCTAACCATCCTTGTTTCTTACTGATTAAGTGCTCTTTTTTTACATGGAGAAGATCAATTCCTTATGTTGTTTTATGTGAAATGAGGAGAATTGAAAACTGTCCCCCTGACAGTCCTCACCATCCAGAGATTAGTTGCTCAGTGGTTCACTGTTCTGCGGTATAGCTCCAAATTCAGCTAGCTTTATTTTATAGCATGCTGATTTCCAGTATTAGCCAGAATTTCTTTGGGAATATGACTTTGTTGTGGTCTGCCAAGCATTACTTTACAGCAGGTTGGACAAATTATGAAATGCTTGCAGTTTTCTGTAATGTTCTAGGCTCGTCTGGAAGTGCACAAGTTTGGAATCACTGGCTACAAGAAGCATGACCAACGCATATGGGAACAGGAGCGTGCTATCATGCTGGGAGCCAAGGTAATTGTCACTTGGTTTGTGCTGACAGGTCGCCCACTCTTACAGTGCAGGAATGGGGTAAAGAACAGGGCAGGATTTGGTACTACTTTTTTAAAACACAAACTCTCCTGCCCTGACCCTTCTCCCACTTCATCCTTTCTTTTAGATCTTGTAATCTGTCTTGCTCATTTTCTGTAGATGATTGGAAAGTTAGTATAGCTGTATTATCAGAGAAGTAGTGTAGATGAAGTATGACTGATTAGGCTGAAAAACAACATTTACTAATTTTTAGTCAGGCCATTCAAAACAAAATTGTTGGAGAGAGAGGCTTGCTTTTTAAAGCTTTACTCTTCCAGAGAGTTAAAGATGGAGAAAATTTTTCAGTTTATCATCACTAGTGTAAAAGAATACCATAATTTTTAGGTGTTTTTTATAGTATGGGTTTTCTTTCTAGCTCAGTGTGTATGTGGAAACCTTGTAAGACTGATATAGAGCATTGTAATTTTTCTCTACTGTCTTCACCAAGAAAGGTATTGTTTCTATGTGACTACCTTACATCCCCTAAGGAAATAAGCATTTCTATTGCACCACGTCCACCTGAAAAATACTGTCTGTACAAGTGTGTCAATAATTTTTGAACCTATTTCAAAACTTAATCAGTGGTATCCCTCCTAATCTTTGTTGCAGCCCCCCAAAAAGGAACATGTGAACTACAGGACTTACCAAGAGAAAATGAAAGAGAAAAAAGCAGAGAAGGATGCTGATAAGGAAAAGGTTTGTGTGAAATTTTCTGTATAAAAAGGCAGCATGTAGGAGCTAGCCCAAGAGCCTGACAAATAATGCCTCAGGCGCAGGAGGAGTGCTGGAGCTTGACACCTGCTGCTCCCCATGGATTGGGTTTCTGTCTCCCACGGGACTAATTTCATTGGTGAAAGCTGGTTATGTTGCAGTATGAAGGGCACAGAGTTAGTCTTGTGTTGTGGTGAGTTTCACTGCCTCATCCTTTGAGGCTGATAGACTGATGACACAAAATCAGCAGGGTGTTTTTTTTATCCTTTTCTCTTAAGAGAAAAAAGTTGGCCCTCAATTAAAATTTGCTGCATGTTGTCTAACTACAGAGAGCTGGATCTTCAACTGCCTTTATATCAGCACAATTCCATCTAGGATCTTGCTCATTATTTAAAGCAAGGGTGAGGTTTCTGTTGCATCCATCCTCTAGCACAGCCCATCTGGCTCTGAGCCAACTCCCTGCCTTCTCATGTAGGTGGGAGCAGGCTGTGGCTCAAGTAATTGCTCTATCAGGTGGTTTTCTGCCACCCTCTTTCCCAGGGACCTACTTCTCCTCCTATCATGCGGCTCTAAGCACATCCAGCATATGACCAGACATGGTTGAACCCTGTTATTGGACAGGTACACTCAGTTGGGTAACAGGGCACACCTGCCTGGTAGCAAGTCTGTCTTTTGACCTAGGATCTGTCACATGCCCAGGGAGCAAGCCTCTGCTTTTGCACGTGACAAGGACAGCATGTTGGGCATGAGTGGGCTGTAAGGTGACAGGAAGCACTCTGGGCACTCCTTGCAGTGGCTCCATAATGTGTTGCATCACTTGTTCTGTCAGGAGGTCTCCCAGCTTGCTTTAAATGCCTGCTGCTCTATGAAGCAAAGGCTACAGTGCGTTTTGTGTGCAGGTGGTTGTCTAACCAATATGCTCTGTTACTTTTTCATTAAAATGTGTTTCTATTTTTGAAGATACATAAAGGTGATTCTCTTAAGAAGAAGAAGAAAGAACAGAAGGAGAGGTGAGCTGTTTTGAACATGGTTGAAATTAACTTCCTTTTGTATAGACTCCCCAATGCATCTCCCCTATGTAAGTGTACCAGAAGTCATGCACATCATATTGGAATGAATTTCTCCAACTGCAGAACTCCTCAAAAACCAGTGACATTGCTCTCTGTCTAGCTGTTTCAGAGGCTTTAGTTACACAGCTTAACTGAAAATATGTCAGTTCTGCCCCAACATGTCTAACACTGCAGCTGGAAGTGAGATGGATGAAAATGTCTGTGTGCCGACCCACCACTGACTCAAAGCACTTGCCCTAAGAAATAATTTCTGCAATACACTAACTGCAGTATGCAGAGGTTTAAAAGTGAGCTGACATTGTTAATCCCAGTGTAGCAGGTTCACCCCATACTCTATCTTCCTTCACTATCCAAATATCGTTGCATATTTAAACATGTAAGAATGTAATCATGCTGTAATATGCTGCAAATTTTGAATGTCTATGAAGGTAAAATGTTCTGGAGTCATTACTTGCTATGATTTGATACTCCATAAATACCAAACACTGACTGGATAAATAGGTGATGTTTTCCACCATATTAAGTGTTTTCATGTGTTTCTGCTTTTCTCTTAATAATTGTTTTTCCTCTTCCTATTTCAGGAAGGCCAAAAGGAAGAAATCAGTGCCTAACATTTGGCCTGCAGGACAAGTTGGAAAATTCAGGGATGGGACCTTAATTCTGCAAAGCCGTGACATAAAGAAAATCAAATCATCCAAAGTTAGGAAATGAACTTAATGACAAGAGTGAAGTGCACAATATGCATAAGTCAGAATTCACATTGCTACCAACACAGACTTACGGAGCCTCTCGCCTTCCCACAACGTCCTAATTTTTTTAATCTTATTTGTTGTTGCAGGATTTTCTATGTTCCATTCTGCCTTGGAACAATTATGAGAATTTATCATTTTATAAATAAAGAGTTTTACTAAGAAAGTTACACAGGCTATTTTTATGAGTCAATACATGCTAAACATTTCACTTTCTAGAATCAACTTACTGACTGGAAGTATTCATTTAATCCATTAACTAATGGATTAAAATATATATCTCTTCACTTTCATATGGCAGGAATATGGAAAAAGTAACACCTTACTCATTCTGAACCTGATGTAGGTGTTCTCCAAACGTGATCGAACATAAATCTGTGTCTATATCTTTTTGGGTTGTTAGTGCATAGCAGAACTGCACAAGAGTTTTGCTGTCCAGCAAAACCTCTTAAGGTTTCAAAAAACCTGCTTCGGAATGAAAATAATACTTCTCTGAAGCTTTCTCCCAGGTAAAAGTTGCACACTCTTGACTTGTATATCTCTGCAGAGGTCTCCAAATAAACAGTTTCAAATAATGGTTTGTTGGCTTGGATGGTTTGTTTTTAAAAACAAAACCGTTTAAAACTGAGCCAGAAGAGGCACAGACCCTCAGTAGCTGCTGGTTGTTCTTGGTTAACTTGTGTTTGTTTTGATTAGTGTTCCCATGCTGCGAAGGCTTTTCTATGAAATCTTTTTCAAAACCAAAGTTTTGTTGCTATTTGGATTTCAGCATTTTGATGTTTCTGAAACGATAGTTGTTTTCTGTAGTTTCTGTGGCTAAATACTATTTTTTCTTAATAAGGTTGTGTATCTTGTTGAACTGGCAATGATTAGTAACCTTCCAAAATGAAAGAAACTTCTGTATTTTAGGAGGAGGCAAAAATAAGGTTAACTTAAATGAGGAAAATGCTCATGCTGTATTGTTTATATGTAAGGAGTTTTGGAGCTTTTTGGAACAGCTCTGGAAGTGAAGGAGATATATATGAGGAGACAAACAGCCCTTACTACAGAAACTTTCAGGTGTACTGGTACCCCTGTGGACTGGGAGCCTGAGCAAGGTGGTCTCCAACCCTGAGCGAGCAGCCACGTCTGTGTCAGCTTGCAGCCAGCAAACAGAACAGCAGCACCAGATGCTGTCCCCCGTCACAAAATGGGAAAGTGTTCTGAGGTAGGGAGAGCCATACCACAGAAAGGCATGCTTTCTGGCATGCTTCTTCTCCCACATCTTCCTTACTGAAGGTCCTGGAGAAGTGCTCTACCACCACAGAGAGGACTAAAAGGAGGGAGAGAGCCTGAAAGGATGAAGAGGCAGGTAAAAAGCAGAAGGGAGTGTTTCTGGAGCCTTGTGGGAAGAGGAGGGGTGTGCAGAGTTGGGTTGCTAAATGCTGTTATCACATTTCATAATTGCGTAATTTGATTTCTCGTTACTAAGTATTGGTTGCAGATTCAAACTGGAATTAACAATCCTATCTGGTTAGAGACTTAATGTCTTATTTGACATTACAGAAATGTCAAATCACAATGGCATGTGAAGGTGTAATCTTTAAGAATAATTGAGTACAGATCATCAAGACTTGTTGAGGCAACAGATGAGCCTTGGATGTTATGGGGTAATCTGTATTTTTTAATTCCTGGTTAATCCTGAAGTTTAGTTTTCACTACTTGCTTCTTGATAAAGTTTCATTCAGCTGTTTGCTTATAATACATTGTGGGAGTTTATGTCCTCAATCAGCTTTTATAAGTTAGTGGGTTCCAATTTCCACCTCCACAGTTCCCAATAGCTTTTTGGGAATGAAACTTAGTCTGAATGGATTGTTTAATTTTGCAATCCTGGACTCAAGCTCATAAGCTCTCTAAAGAAGAGTTGAAAAATCAGTTCTTAAAAAGCTGAAAGCTGAAAAGCCAAGTAGACAGTGGAACACGAAAGTGTTGGGGGGAAGAAAATGAAAGCTTATTCAAAGTTTTGCATCTTCAAACTTGTTTCATGTTGGTATGTATGTGCATATTATGAAAGGTTTGTTACATGTAGATAGGTTGCTTATTTAAATCAAGTCTCCAAGGTGATTTGAGCTGGCCATGGTATGTTCTTGTAGGATGTTCTTGGGTAAACATGGGTACTTTCAGTCCTGTTTTGTTACTAGATGTATCAATCACATTTGGCAAACAGAACTGTTGAGAGCCTGTTCCACAGCAATGTTTTTCTGGGCTGGTGTGTGTTGGTAATCAGCAGAGTATGTAAGTGTAAACTGTGTTGGTGTTGGAGCACATGCTGATACACGAATGCCAGTGTGGACTGAATAACTGATTGATTATGGGAAAGGAGGACAGGGCACATCTTACAGCATACAGAAATAAGCATAAGGGAAGAACACAAGGATTTTTCCTTATCTGCTCTCTCTTGCATGCCTTTTCCTGTGACAGTTATCTTTACTTCCTATTTCCCCATATGCTAAAGCCATGGTGATTATCTTTTCTCCTAGTCAAACTCTTTGCCACAAAGTTTATGCCAAATTGTTTTCTTTTGCGGGAGAAAAAAGAAGGGGTATGATAGGTGGTGTCTCCCCACTGTTGTCTGTAGTTACTCCTGATTGTTTTGGCTGGATTCCTGTTTCTTACCCTGGCATTGCTGTCACTGTGTCACCATGCTTTTTCTGCTTTATTAGCAGACATCTGTGAAGGTTGTGTGGCTTCAATGAGTGCCTTTGTGCAGGGGCTGTGTGTTGCCTCTGTAGCATTGCTCAGTCTCTCAGTACTTGATAGAGGTGCAGCTCCAAGATGACAGGTCATTTTAAACCATCTCACAAAGTTTTTGTCTCCCCTACCCTGACAAACTTTCCGACTTTTACAAAGTCTGGCTTTTACACTTACCCAAAGGGCTTTCCAATTGGATCTTAGTGGTGTCACAGTTCTTTCCAGGCTCTGCTTACTCCAGTGTCAGAAATTTCTGGAGATTGGGAAATCACCCAAAGTGATTTAAGGTGGGTTGCAGCTAAATAACAGATCCCCAGATGTTCTATTACTAACATGAGCCAGAGCTAACAGAGTGGTCCTGAGAGAAGTGTTTTGTGCCACTGAATCCAAGGTATGTCTGAAGGTGAGGCACAGATGGTTGCTCTAGGGAGGATTGTTGGGTTTCTCCAGCTACTGAATTATTCTTGACTGTGATAACAAAGCAGGTTTCAACAGTTAGAGTTAGGCATGCATTCTGCATGAATGCCTCATCTACCTAATGGCATAGTATTTTTTAATAATAATCTGGAATAATAAATATGGTACTGATGCTGAATTTGTTGGCAATGTTATAAGAATTTATTTAGAAACTGTAAAACAGCATAAACTTATACGTCAGGTTTTCCAAAAGGGTAATAATAATAATACACAAAGTTTTAGTTGGACCAAAAGACAAAAAGCAGTTTGTTTCTAATTCAAAAAATACAAACATTTGCTACAGGTACAAAATTATAAAAAGTTTGTATTTTCCTCTTGATCTGGTGACAGACAGATATAGCAGAGATGTATATTTCACCAGCTCCAAATTAATATAAGCTATGGGAAATGACAGTAAAGAAAAAAAAGTTGTAGTTAAGAAGAAAACACAGAAACAACTTCTTGTCTTTCATTTAACCAGAAGTGAACACCATTATCTTATTCCTTTGCACTTTTTTGGTTGCCAACATTTAAATTAGTGTTATTCATGCTTCATATAACAATCAGAAATAACAGCAGGTTTACCTCATGCATTTAATTTTAATATTCATCACATAATGTCTTCTCACCATGCTACCTAGAAGGGTTAGTGTTTTTATTGACAACATTTAAGGGAGGTGGAGGATGAAGGAATGCAATCAGGATCTAGGAATATTTCTATCTACTGCTTCACAAGAAAATGTTAGAAATGCTCCAATTAGCATAAAAAATAATTTTGTAATTAATTCTGGTGGGAACTGTTTGCAATAACAAATGTAACAAAAAGGTCATTTAACAGAAGGGGAAGATGCTGTTGAGTGTCTCTCCCAGTGGAACACAGGTCAGTCTCCTGTATTGTGCAAAGATGGAGGAGCCCCACACATCCACTTCTCTGAGGTTTGCATATGGGCTCCTGCATCTGAGAAGACCAAGTGTGTCTTACTTGTGGTGGGTTTGTGCTTCAGGCCACTGCTCCACCTGGCTGTATATGTGCAGTGTTCAGTAGAGCTGGGCAGAGGAATCACCAGAAATGTTGTCAGTAAAAACTAGAAGCAGCTCATTTTTTTATTTAAAAAAAAAAAAAAAAGACTCTCCATCTTTGCCTGGTAATTTTCAGTGACAAGTGCCCTTTACATTTGCAACACGGTTGATTTGAAACTATAATCTCCCTTATAAAGTTGATCTAGCTAAGATGCTTGGTGTTTTCCTATTATCTTGCCTGGTTCAAAGTTGAATTCTTGATTTTGCTACTTAAGCAGAATGCTGCAAAGCTGGTAAGGTCTGAGATAAGGTCTAACAACTTTCCTAACTCGTCTTTCTGTTTGTGAGCAAAGGATGTACTAGATGCACTAGAAAGCTGCTGTTACCAGGTTCTGGTATTTTTCATCCCTTTTGATAGGAGTGAGTGATCTGAATGGTTGTCCAAAAATGCATTACCTCTTGTTGGCAGCTGCAAACGTGGTATTTTGCGTGCAGTGGTAGTGGCAGCTTATCCTTGACCTCATCTCTCTTACCTTGTTTAAGAAATATTATCATGTAAGAAAGAAAAAAAAAAGCTGCATCTCACAGTTTGTGCTCTAGAACAACTTGGAAACCAGAGTATTAAGTGCTCTCTGTTATCTTTGCTAACTACATTTTGAGAAAAATAAAATAGAACCCAACTTGCACAGCACTACCACAGAACTCTATCACCAGCCAAGAACAAACTACAGCAATACACTATCATGGCATTATTTACAACATGATGGAACATTATGCATATAATAAATTACATTTAATACTTTTCCTCTAAACCTCTGATATATGTAAGCTCATGCTTATTTATTTTGTTCAGTCCAATATATTTTTCTCTATGTATCTTAAGTGCATAGGCAAGTATAGGAGGTGACAGTGCTGTCTGCCTATCTTTTCTATGTTTTTAGAAGCCAAATTGCTTTCCAAATTCATGATACATCACAGTATGCTACTGTCCTCACTGACAGATTTATTTTATAGCACACACCTTTTCACAGCAGAAGGAGCAAGGGATTGTCAGCTAGGTCTGTGCTTATATTGACACTAAGTAAGAGATCTTCTTGTGAGCTCTTTTTGAGTTGATGAGGGAAAAGAAGTGAGTCAAAATTGTGTAGCATTGCATGCCTTGGGAGATCTGACAATGCTCCTGGTGGCACACTACTTTTGTTTGTTCCCACTGAAGTTGGCAGAAATTTGCAGATGAAAGAGCCAGGAGGAAAGTTCACAAGGGCTAAGGTTGGGGTTCATAGGGGTACTTGAAAACTGAGAGTCCTTTGTTGCGCTGCAGAACAGAAAGTTTGCCTGCTGTATTTATTTTGCAACTGTTCAGAGCTTCCAAATTGGTGTATGCAGAAGTCAGGCTTTGTTATGTTTGTTACTGGAGGGCTTGTTTGCATTTTGGTGGGGTTTTTTAAACATTAAATCAATTTACAGATACCTTGTGTTGGCTCTGTACTATAGTGGATGGGATTCAAAAGGCTTTGCTCTCTTGCTTATAAAGGAGCAGCCTGGCCTCTAGGAGCCAAAGAGTTCCAATGACAGGCAGCTTTGTGTGAGTCTAGGTACCAGAGGAGCTTGCAGTTCCAGAGAACTGAAGAAATACTCTGAGGAATCAAAAGGAAGCAAGAGCATCCCAACCGTATTTCTTGGATGTCTATGCTGCCCTGCAGCTCTCTGGGTTCTCCCTGACAGTCAGCAGCACAGTTTCTGTGAGGACTAAAAGCTGACTCCCTCCTAAAGAAAGGGTTTGGAGGAAACAAAACTGGCATAAGAGATACTGTAGATGAAGAATGTGCAAACTGGCTGGATTTGTAATGAGATGGACCTTGGGGAAGTTACTTGCAGAGAAAGAAACTACCTCTAGCCAGAGCAGAGCAATGGGAGTGTCCCACTTCTCCCCAAATGATGCTGTTCTGCAATGGGAAAATTGTGTTCTGCATGTGTTCAGATGGCCACTGCCATTCAGATGCTCTGCATAAATAGTCATATGTGGAATAATTAGTTTCATAGAGTAATTTTAACTACTTAAGCGTTATTTCTGTTAATCGAACTATGAGAATGTATCCAGCTGAAGTCACAAAAGTACACTCTGTGAGGGTAATTGGTTTATTGCTACAGGCCATGCCAAGCATAAGCCCTTGAATGTGTACACAACCGACACACACAGACACTTTGTTTAGTTTTTGACCTAGGGTAAATTAATCTTACTAATGCAGGTAGCCTACTGTAACTGTATTCCTTTAATTTTAGTTGCATTTCCGCTAGGTTAAAAGGAGACTATAATGGTAGCTAGTCTGTACCCTACTTTTATGATGTTAGAATATATAGAGCGTAAAAAACAAGCTTCTCTACTACTCTGAAGCATGTTCATACCTATTGTCCATATTTTCATTACAAATTTATAACCTGTGTCACTCAGTGTGTTCTCCTGAAGGTATGATACACCAGGAGCTGATACCAAAGCAACTATGAAAACCAAAACAACGTTCTGCAAACACTTCTAAAACCCATTCAGAATTAATTTTAAACATTCAGCAGTGGTTGAAGATTCGAAAGATGTAAATTCATTTGAATTTCCTTCAGAGATTGGGAGTAATGACAAAGGTTCAGTCCCAAAACAAACAATGCCCTGTTGTTTTTAATACAAGTGAAGGTGGAGTGCCTTCCATATTAAAATTATCACAGGATGTTTCCCAATATAAAAAACTATGTGCAATTTATGTACAATGTTCCCATACACTACTCTGACTGGCAATACGCAAAGCCAATGCTATGGTTACAACTGTTAGGTTCATAGAAGAGCACGCTCAAGAGGAAATTTGGGATCTGGTAGCGTTCTAGCTGAGGTAGGTTAAAACAGACCTGCTAATTAGAAAATCTTGCATGAGTTCATATGGTATTGAATGAAACCGAAGATTATAACACAGTTGGTCTCTCATATTCTTTACAAAACCAAGATGAGCATAGCACAGTTATTCCATTGTCTACAAGTTTACGAATACAATCCATCCCAGACTTTGAAGTACTGTTGCTTTCTCACTTAAAAGCATATGTTATTTTTTTCCATCGTTGGTTTTATTTCTTATTTCAGTCTTGACGTTGCTGAAGGTGCCCTGCTGTTCTGCAGGAGAGGTTGGCTACAGGGTGCTTGCTTGGTTACAGGCGGCAGGATGGCAGACTGCTTTTGGTCTGTGCAATAGCCCGGGACTATTCTGCTCTAGGCTACTTTTCCCACCCCACAAGGGCTGTGAGGTGGGATGACCCTGTGCTCAGCCACAGGGAAGCCTTGCCCATTGCTCAGCACTATCTGAGTGATGTGCTCCAGAGAGGGACCAGAAGTGGACCTGCAGCAGGACGTCTGGGGGCTGGCAGGCTGTCCAAAGGCAGGCCTGGGCTGTTTGTCCTGTGGCTGTGCTTTAATGCAAGGCAGTAAGCTGGATTTTGGTTAGAATATTTGTTTTCAGGTTTAATAAATATATGCATGATAACAATATGTGTGTGCGTATACGTATGCTTGAAGAGGAAGATTTATATAAGCAGCAGGATTTAGAAATAGTACATTGATGGGATTTAAGAGTTTATGCGTTTCTTTTTTGATAGCACCACACTTACATAGGATTACAGTGACAAGAGTCCAAGATGTCATGGGCTCACCCCATCTGCTGCGTCTTGTCCTCACGCATTGCCACTATACACACACACACTTGCATATGTTAACTTCAGAGAAAAAGAAGCACACAGGCAGATCAACGTGTTTTCTGACAACTGCAGGCAGGTGACAGTGCCGTGGCTGTGGGAAAAGTTCACTGTCTCCAGTTGTCACAGACTCCAGTTGTCATGGGCAGCACCTGAAATGGCTGCTTGTTTTCATGGGAGATGCCAGGCACAGGTAAGTCTTGCAAAAGATTTATGTCCCAATCCAGAAAAATTCTTAGGGACAGGTTTTGCATTAATGCTATGAATCTCTCTCAAGTGCTTCATTAGGATCAAGACATTAATTAGCTCACAGTAATCTAATAGAAAATTAAGGCTTCTGATCTCAAAGCTACACTGGAACTACAGCTGCCTAGGGCTTATTAGGATCAAGTCTGGAAAGCAGCATTTCTCAACATAGGAGACTTTGTATATGCCATTTAAATAAATCTCTTATCATTTCAGTTGAAAGGAATCTCCCTTGCACTGCTTTTTCAAGAGTTGTGCTGATAACCATAATCAAGTCTTCTGGATGTGATAGTCTCCACACTCACACCTAAATAACAAACACTAAAATGTATCAAGGTTTTTTTCCACTCTGCTTTTTGTATCTGATTTCTGCATGTATCATGGTGTTAACTAAGATGAGTGCAGCTATTTCATGGCAGTGTTTGGAAACCAGTCTTGTTCTTCTTGCAGGTAACGACGTAAGTTCTGCTACAGACTTCTGGAGGGGCATTATTCCATAGCTTACTGCAGTCTAGATCCAGAAGGAATAATTAATGGTCATTGGAGCCCCTGCATGTAATTGACAACCAGGAATTCTTGAGCATACAGCCTCCACTTCAGCTGTCAAAACATATGCTTTCTTGATTTAAGGACAGCAGGTGGCAAGAGAATCCTGTTCACCTACTGGTAAATTGCTCCAACATCCATTGTCCCTCATCTTACCCATTTTTTCTGTCATCCCTAATATTTAAGCACAAATCCAGCCATGAGAGAGAAAATACACTCATTTAACTTTTTTCTTTTCTATAAGTGTGTTTGCGTGTGTGTGCACGAGTGTATATATGTATGCAATGTACTGTAGATATGTTCAGATACCCATCTGCAGTTGAGTGCCAGTTCAGTGGATGTGCTTGCTATAGCTGTTAAATTAAAAAAGGGAGTGGTCTTGCTGTAACCAGTCGATTATTCAGTGAGCAACATGCTGCACAGTGTTTTAATTCAGGGAAGAGAATGCTTTTTTACTGACTTACTGAAAAGTGCCAAAACACACTGAGAAAGCTTAGAGAATCCAACACAGTGTCAGGCAGGTGCTTCATTAGTTGTTGGGCAGCTTGGGCTGTTTTACACATTGTGGCACCTCCAGTCCTGTGTGCAGGGTCACCTGCACAAAGGAAAAATAAGAAGAAAGAATGTAGATTCAAACTGGGACATCCTCAGCAGAGAGCATTTGTGAAGGCAAAGTGCAGGTAAATGACAGGGGAAGGGGAAGGGCTGTGGGACTTCAGGGCCAAGTTTAAATCAAGAATATTAATGGAGATGATATTGAGTCCCTGAAATAAACAAGTGTCCTTCCCCGTTCCCTCCTGAAAACTTTGGGAATTAGAAGCCAGGTGTCTGTATCTTTTCCCAAATCTAGCCACCAGTTGTAGGTCTCCAGCAGTACTGCTTGCTAGACACAAAGTAGATATGTGAGGGACCCCAAGTACTTCAGGACAGAGATCACACAACGGAGCCCATGTACTAAATATAAGAAGATCCTTTTGTCTTTTCTGTCCTGGCAGGACAGAGCACAGGACATTTTAGTACTCCTTCTATTACTTGACATATCTACAAGATCTGAGTTTTCACACAGAAGAACCAGAGCACCATTCAACAGCAAACACAACTTTATTTCAGAGTTTTCCCCTGCCCCCTCGTTGGCTATGCTCTGCCTTAACTCAGTTGTAGTAAGAAATGTAAGCCAGATACTTAAAGGATGTAGTAGCTAAAACTGAAGGTAGGTTGTGAGTAAAAATGTGTGTTGAATATAGCAGTGAGGTACCTAAAGAAAGTGTCCATGTCACCTACATTGGTGCCTCAAATAAAATAAAACTGAGAAACCTTTTTGAAAGATTTGGATGCCACCAATGAGAAATGCTGAAAGTTCACGTACTAATAAGGTCATGTGAGGTTTCTGATTTCAGTTTCTGTGTTTTAAATTATGAGTGCTCCGCCCTGGCTGCATTGGTCCTGCCTGACCTAAACTGACCTCCTTCAGCCTTCAGGCTCCTGGATGTTTTCATAGGTTCTCCCTTTATACTACATCCTATTTCTAGCCATGTGCAGTGGTCTTAAAGTAAAATTGCATTATATTTAAAGACAGTTCCTCCAAGAGGAAAACCTCTTGTAAACAGAGAGCAGGAATGATGTGCTGCCTGGTTCTTCTCTTTTGTACTAATTCTCTGACCTACGTTGCCTTTGCTCTCCTTACCACTGTGCTGCTCATATTTCAGTCCTTTGCCAATGTTAATTATCTCCAAAGATAAGATCTAAGAGGAATTAGTATACACGTGTTTTTTAGTCAAACTGGCAGAAGACACCTAAATGACCCTGCTTTCAAAGTGGAGCGTTGCAGGAAAATAAGAGCAGGAGTTAGTAGAGCAGTGTGGAAGTACTTTTACTTGGTTTTAGAGCATTACTCCTCACACTGGTCAGGCAAGGCAGGCAGGTCAAATGCAGTCCAGAAAGTATTAGTAGCCTAGGTGTAAGTCTGAGAAGGAAAGAGCCCCGATTCATACTAACTACCCAGAGATGATGTTATCAGCTCCAGCAGCTGGCATGCTGGAAGCATGCTTTCTTCTTTAGGTGAGAGGGGCAAGTGAGACTGGACTGCAGAAGACTTACCTGGACATTTCGATTGAGGCTCAATGCAGGCATGAAGACACCCTCGATGTTTTCAAATGCTGGAGGCCCTTGCTGCTGCCCATTTATGTAAAAGATCAGGTTGTGCTTGTTCAGATCCAGGAGAACACCAACTGTAGCACCTTTACAAACTCCTCCTTCAGTCCTAAGGTACAAAGGTAACACACTGTTTTTGAAGGTAGAGGGCTGTACTGCTGCCGCTCTCTCTAGGACAGGTCTTAAAGGGAGAGTGGAGCAGCACAGTGAAATAAAAGATTATCCCTGTGGCATTTGGCAATGACTGGTCACACCTTTATTTGAAGCATATGCACCACATTCATGGGAACTTACTGTGTGGATCCTAAAGAGAAATTAGATCCATCTCTCCTGAAACTTCAGTTTAAGAGCTGAAAATGGCATCCAGAGCTAACGAGTCCACTCAACTAATGAGATATGGAGAGGTGAGCCAGTCGGGACAGTAGTCCTGGAGACACAGCACTTCAGAGTATCCCTGTTATGGTGAAGTGATGCACAGCAGGAAACAAAAAGCGGAAGCTGATTTCCTAGGTGTTAATTTCTAATCATTACGCCTGCTAACAGCTTGAGACTCAGACTTCAACTACTCCCCTTGGCATGCGCCAAGGGGACCCAGATTTAGAGAGTCCAGGGAGCCAGCACAGTTATAACAGACAGTAGTTTTGGGGAGGAAGGGAAAGTGGTGATGGTTACGGATAAGTGTAGCTCCTGCACGGACAAAGTGCTCAGCTATCAGACTATTTCAAGTGGGAAAGCTGAGAGCTATTTCAAGTGTGTAGGCATGGTTATTAATGCCAGTGATAATTGGTTATGTCAGGAGCAGCTGCTGAGAGCTACTGTAATATCAGAGCTTGCCAGGACAGACTCAGCCAGCCATTACATGCTTGAGCGATTTGACATTAATGCACTTTGACGTGGGGGTTAGTCAAAGCCAATATTACTTTAAAGAACACTGAGCAAAAATATCTACTAGATATGCAGATTGGCCACAGGCACTGCTATTCTGCTAATATCATGGGGCTCTGCAATGGATTTACAGCCTGACACAATTTGTTCAGGGTAAATCAGATTTCAAATAATTTGCAGTAGGAAAGGAAGCAGCTGTCTTTTGTCCCATGCATTCACCTCAGGCACAGAATATTCACAAGACTAATATGATTTTAACATAAAATTTATCACAATAGGTAGGGAAAACATTAAAAAAACCCTGGTGGTGGTAGGGATCAGAATATGATTAGGAAGAATATAGTGCAGCATAAGAAATTTTCCTCTTGTCCACTAGGTGTCATAAACTGTATTCTCTTAGACTAAATGCAGCATGTGGCATTTCCTCTGAAGGTAAAGAGTATAGAATATTGTTCCGACTTCTCCATTTAAAGCTCTTCAAACAATAATAGTACAGCTACAAATTATGGATTGGCTCTAAAGTGTGTTGGATTTCAAACTTCACCATTCTGAGGTTCCTTTGATTAGCTTTTTGGTCCCATAAGCATTAATAGATTTTTCTTCAAGCTCTTCTCCAAAACCACAAAGTAAATTTTCCATCAAAAGGTAAGATGCTTACCTATTCTCAGTATCTAGACTGTTTCTATTAAAAACACTCAATCATAAGCCTCATTATGAGATTGTGGGAAGCAACAATACTATGATCTGGAGCTATTTACAAATAGATTACATTATTTATTTTTTTGTCTGTTTAGGAACAGCTTTGATTGTAGGGCAACACATTTTATACCCTGCTTGAAATAGATTTCATGACATCTTTTTAAATGACATTGATTCTCTTAGGGAAACAGAAACAGCAACTTTGCCTTTTAGATATTCTCGTGTTCTTTCCTGTACGGTAAGCTAATCTGTTTCTTGTGAGCTAATTAGCTGTGTGCTGTGCTGCAGGCCTTGCTGGTCCTTTGCCTCTGTTTCCCTTGTACAAGAAAAGACCGTGAGACTGTTAGGCTGCCCAAGGTCGGGAAGCCTCTGAATGTGCACCTGCAGCATAAAAACAAGACCATAAAACAAGGAAATTTGGACAGCATGACTCCTCCAGTGGACACAAGAATGTACTGAGATAATAGAAGCAGCAGATTGTTACTGGGAAAGAGATCTTAGAACTAGGATGTTTGAATTGTTGAGATTTATAGCATACTTTAGGATCTGATTACCTATGCACGAAAACGTATATGTGTGGAACACTTGTAGAATAAAGTGGACGATTTGTTACACTCTCTATGAGAGCAGTCTTGTCTCATTTGCGCCTTTTACCGAGCCGCGGCAGTGCTGCACAATGACATTGAGTGACCCCTCTGCAGCCCCTGGGGACAGCCCCACTGAAGAGGAGATAGATGCTGCCTGCAAATTCCAGCCAAGGCAAGGGCAAGACCCAGCTGAAGCCCCTCTAGGAGCAACAAGGACTTAGGAGCAGAGCAGAAGGATGGGGGGCTTCTCCATTCCTTGCTGCCCCAAATCTTTCAGGAATTCAGCAGGTAGATTGCCCCATTCCTTGGCTGCTGCATCTCCACAGTGAGAATTGCTCTGGCAGGACTAAGCAGGGTCAGAGGCAAGCAGGATCTCTTCACCTGCTGCTACCAGGGAGGATCGACGTTTTCTGAGGCTGAACAGCTGCTTTTACTGAGCACCCCACACTTTCCTGGAGAACAGTGCTCTAAGGCATCTAGTGTTTTTTGCACTACTTTCATGGTCACTTTCTTTAGGCAGAGAGGTGGGAGACTCAAGTTTCACGAACAAACTTATGCAAGGCATTTCCTCAGTCCTCTGTACAACATTTAGACAGAGTTACAGATAATGTTCTAATAAATGCCTTTGTTATGATAAAAGTAGCTAGCTCAAGAGACTCCAAAGTGATGTTGTTCCCTCCTGGTACACTTCTGTGGCAGCATATAAAAAAGCTGCTGCTTTACTGTAATGCATTTTTAAGCTACTTAATGACAGTATTGCTCAGTCAAATTTTGCATGATATAAAAAAATGGTCCTGAGGTCTCTGAAGTCTGACAAGAGACTTTCCTGATTGCAAAGGGCTTTAAGACTAAAATGCAAATAGTCCCATTGTCTTTCAGTGTAAAATATTTCAGTGTTACTGCCATCCCTTTCTTTACATAAACATGTAGTGGCTGGAGTATCACCTGTAGCACCTGGCACTCCCACTTTGGGAACTTTGCCAAGGACTGGATGTATTGCTATGAATGCCAAAGCCTCTTGTTAATGGGCATACAGCATCTCTCATAGCATAGTTTGTTTGAAAGGGACTTTTAAAGGCCATCTAGTCTAATCCCCTCTGCACTGAGCAGGGACATCTTCAGCTAGGCCAGGTTGCTCAGAACCCCATCCAGTCTGACCTTGAAAGTTTCCCAGGGTGGGGCATCCACTACCTCTCTGGGTAACCTGTTCCAATGTTTCACCAACCTCACTAAAAAATGTTTTCCTTATATCTAGTCTGAATTTGCCCTCTTTTACTTTAAAACTATTACCCCTTGTCCTATCACAAAAGGCCCTGTTAAAAAGTCTGTCCCCATCTTTCTTATAAGCCCCCTTTTGAGTATTGAAAGACCACAATAAGGTCACAGTGGAGCCTTCTCTTCTGCAGGCTGAACAACCCCATCTCTCTCAGCCTTTCTTCAGAGGAGAGGTGTTCCATCTGTCTGATAATTTTTGTGGACCCACTCCAACAGGTCCTTGTCTTTCCTTTGCTGAGGATTCCAAACCTGGATGCAGTTCTCCAGGTGAGGTCTCATAAGAGTAGAAGGGGAGAATCACTTCCCTCAACCTGCTGGCCATAGTTCTTTTTTTTTGATGCAGTTCAGGATACAGTTGGCCTTCTGGGCTGTAGATGCACAATGACAGGTCATGTCCAGCCTCTCATCCACCAGCACCCCCAAGTCCTTCTTGGCAGGGCTGACCTCAATGCCTTCATCCTCCCTACTTCCTTGACATAGATATAGGACTCTGTACTTGGCTTTGTTGAAGCTCATGAGTTTCCCATGGGGTTTCCCTTCTTGAACTTGTCTGTGGTCTCTCTGGATGGCATCTTGTGCCTCAGGTGTGTCAACCACACCACTGAGCTTGGTGTCATCTGCAAGCTTGCTGATGGTGCATTCAATCCCACTGTCTATGGCAATGATGAAGACATTAAATATAAGTGCTCCCAATATGGACCTCTGAGGGACACCACTTGTCACCAGTCTCCATCTGAACATGTAGCTGTTCACCACTATCCTCTGGATGTGACCATGCAACCAATTCCTTATCCACCGAACAGACCATCCGTCAAATCCAGTTTAAAGAGAAGGATGTTTTGGGGGGCCATGTACAAGGCCTTACAGAAGTCCAGGCAGACATTACCCAGATCTCTTCCCTTGTCCACTGCTGTGGTTACTCCATCATAGAAGGCCACTACGTTGGTCAGGCAGAACCTGCCCTTGGTGAAGCCATGCTGAATGTCTCAAATCAGCTTGTTCCCCATGTGCCTTAGCATAGCTTCTAAGAGGATCTACTGCATGATTTTCCCAAGCACAGATTTCCAGGAACAGCAAGACCAAAAGATACCTCTCAATGCTATATCTTTGCCCTAAAATGTTTTCTTAACCACTTTCTTCAACCTATTCTCAAAGGTTCCCTCTGTTTTTCACAGAATCACAGAATATGCTGAGTTGGAAGGGACCTACATGGATCATTGAGTCCAGCTCTTAGGCCTGCACAGGACCATCCCCAAGAGTCACACCATGTGCCTGAGAGCTTTGTCCAAATGCTTCTTGAACTCAAACAGGCTTGAGGTTGTGACCACTTCCCTGGGGAGCCTGTTCAGTGCCCAACCACCCTCTGGGGGAAGAACCTTTTTCTAATATCCAACCTAAACCTCCCCTGACACACCTTCAGGCCATTCCCTCAGGTCCTGTCACTGGTCACCACAGAGAAGAGAGCAGTGCCTGCCCCTCCTCTTCCCCTCACAAGGAAGATGCAGACTGCAATGAGGTCTCCCCTCAGTCTCCTCTTCTCCAGGCTGAACAGATCAAGTGACCTCAACCACTGGCCTTTCCTTTGTTGAATTTCACATTGTTGGTGATTATCCAGTCCTGTAATTTGTCTTGATCTCTCTGCAGGGACTCCCTGTCTTTGAGGGGGTCAAGAATTCCTCCCAGTTTTGGGTCATCTGCAGACTTGCTTAGTATCCTTTCCAGTCCTGCATCCAAGTCATTTATGAAGATGTTGAAGAGAACAGGGCCTAAGATGGAGCCCTGTGGAACCCCACTAGTGGCAACTCACCAGTCGGATGTCACCTTATTCACTATTACCCTCTCTGCTTGACCCCTGAGGAAATTGCTCACCCACCACCTGATGTGTTTATCCAGCTGTGGGCTGGACATTTTGTCTAGAAGGATCCTGTGAGAGAGAATCAAAAGCTTTACCGGAATCCAGTAAGATTACATCAACTGGCTTCCCTGGATCAACTAGGTGAGTTAGCTCATCATAAAGTAGGACTTTCCTTACATGAAGCCATGCAGGCTGTGACCAGTGACTGCATTGCCTTTCAGGTGTTTTTCATCAGAATAATCTTCTCCAGGCACTGAAGTGAGACTGACAGGCCTTAGTTTACAGGGTCCTCCTTCTTGCTCTTCTTGAAAATCTGGACAATGTGTGCCAGTTACCAGTCAGAGGGACCATTCTGGATTCCCAAGACCTTTCAAAAACCATTGAAAGAGGCTTTGCAATGACATCAGCATCTCTTTAAGGATTCTTGGATGAATCCCATCAAGCCCCATAAATTTGTAGGGATTCAGTTGGAGCAGTAGATCCCACACAGTTACAGGGATGTACCAGGTTGTACCAGCTGTGTGATGCCCCCAGTTAATTTCTGGCATGTTGAAGTTCCCCATAAGGACGAAGGCAGTTGACTTGGAAATGTCCCTTATTTTCTCAAAGAATAATTCATCTGTGTCATCATCCTGGCTAGGAGGTCTATAGAAGACCAACAGTAATTCTTTCTGATAGCATTAGAGTGTTCTGTTCATGCCCCTTCCAGCATTACAAAAGTCATGTTAGTTTTTAAGGACGTAGACAGATACAATTTTGCATGCTGTGAGTGAAAGCAACAGAAAAGTCCTCTAAATGTGACATGTCCCATGAATCAGTCTTTCAAGCTCTACCTCAGGTTATCCTTGAAGTTAGTCATTTATTTATTGCCCTAATTTATTCTTATGAAGATTAAAAAGCATGAAAATATTACTAAGGTGTAACTTCCATTGCACTAACATCCAAGAAGCTAAAAGTTGACTATGAATTTCCTTTGGACTGTGATGCAGTGCTGTCATGCACATGTGTCCAGTGGGGAAAAACAACTAGGCAGCAGTATCTGTTTCCACAAGACTATTACAGCTAATGAGTTAAAAAACTGACCTAGTTGACTGTCACAGTTAAAAATATAATGCCTAGACCTAATTTCATTGAAGCGCATGTGATTTCATAAGATGACATGCCCTTTGCGAGTATACTTCACTTGAACATATATTCCATGGGTTTATCCATGCCTTGGATATGCTTTTGTGTTTTTTCAGGTAAAAACTGGGAAATTATCATCAACAGAAAGCACTTTGTTCTCCTGATCAAGCAGAATGATTGGAAATCCTAAGTGTTTCCATTGTTTGTGCTTCCTAGAAAAAAAGCTTTTGCTTAGTTTGCCAGGAGGAGAATGTTGAAGACCAAATCCATAAAATAGGTTTCTGGGACAGTAGTACACAGAATGGTTGCCAGCTTTTTTCTAGAAAACATAAGCTGTTCCACAGAGCATTAAAATTAATACAGCTTAACATTACTTCCGCCCTAAATCAAATCAAGATGTTAAAGGGACAGAGAACTTTTGGAGATATTTATTATACTGATGTTATGTTACTCTGTTTTGTCTTAGGACATGATCTAAGATCTTTGGAGTAATTGAAAACAATACAATTGACTTCAGATAGCTTTTGATCCAGCTAAATGGTTCTTCCACCTCTCTGTAATGAACTGCAAAATCAAACTATGTTTCAAACAAAAGTTCCCAGAAACTGCAGTCTATTTACTTAAAATACAGATATACTGCAGAGTATAAATTACTTCAACAGGAGACATTACGAACAACCTTAGGATACAGTCCATGCTGACATGAACTTATCTCTTTAAGGAGATACCTGTATTTGAGTGTTTTCAAAATCACTGAAAAACTTCCTTTTAAATATTTGGTATAACAGAAACAACACCTGAGATAGTGAGTGTGGAAGACCTGCTGGGACAGTCAGTAGAAAACTAAATCGAAATTGATTCCTGCTCTGCCACAGCCCTGCTACGTATCCTTCGTTAGTTACTATATTCATACAACAATCTCCCATTGTGACAGAATATGTATATCAATACACCATTTTTCATTTTCTCTTCAGAGGACATCTCCTCAAGGGCTTCTGTTCCTGTAATACCCCGCTGACCTTCAACTAAGGCCTACATTCTCATGGGACACAAAGAGAGAGCAGTGCAAAAGTCACACAGCCACGTCAACACAACACAGGGTCTGTGCTGACAGTAGTTTTCTCCATGTGATCCAACCCTAGAGGTAGCTTCAGGTAGATCATGTCTCCCCACTGCTCTGTTGCATAGAGAACACAGAGCCTCTGAGTGGTGGGAGAAAGAGGTAACAGTGGTTTGGGGCCTTTCTGAAATCCTCCTTTGTCTAAGTTGGTTATACTAGTTGAGATGTTTTTCAAAACCCTTTGGTACAATGGCTCATTTGAACAAGAGCTGCCACTTAGCCCTCAATGCCACGTTGTTCCTTGTGTCCAGATCTCCCTAGGTGCGACCTACAGCACTACCCTTAATCAGCTTTCAGGACTAGAAATAAACACCTGTACTTGGAATAGTGATCAGCAATGCTTTGCCTAATCATTGTGCAAACCTGCAGCCAAGATTACTCCTAAGGAAGAGAATCAACCACCTCTCTCGCTGTGCTCCTCCAGAAATGACAGACTAGACCTACATCCTATTGTGCTGTGCTCCATCTGCTGATGTGGGTGGGACACGCAGTAATGGGCTTAAATCACAGCAGGGAGGATTTAGGCTAGATCTCAGGAAAAAACTGCTAACAATGAGGATAACAAACACCAACACAGATTGTTAAGGTGCTATTACTGTCATTAGTGATTTTAAGAAGAAATAGAATAACTATATTTATCCAGTAGTTGGACCAGATGGCTTGCTGCGACCCCTGTCCCTGAAGAAGAGCAGAGAAACAAGCACTGCAGTAATGAGAAAAGCGTGCAAGCAGCGCTTACCGATTGGTGTGAGAATTGCAATGCATGAACCAGCTGCGGTTGTTGTCAACGTACATGGCCCACGCCTTGTCATCCTTGCCCAGCATCATGTCCTTGACAACGTTAATCCTGGCAATGCCAAAGGCTGGGTCCGGATGGTTGTCATACCGGTCCACGTGCAGTTCCCAGTAATGCACACCCTTGGAGAAGGCTGCTGTGCCAAGGACAACCCGGTCATCGTAGCTGTTGCAGGTGGCAGTCTGGTTGTCGTTTGACAGCACTATGTCTCTGTGAGCTGAGGAGGGGTCGAAGGTGAACCATGCCACTGTGGAAGGGGAAAAGGAAAGGCAGGATTACACCTGAAGGAGCTGTGTCCAAGTGTTGTCTGCTTTACTCCCATAAGAAGGATGAGATTCTGCCTTCCTAAAGACCTCAGTGCACTTTGAGGTAATAAAGGCAATCTTTCCTTATTACTGTAGGCAGCTACACCAGATTGCTCTGAGCTGGTTGTTCTTCAGCTCAGAAGTGCCTTATATTATCTGTGCTTGTTCCCATGAAAAGCTGCTAAGGGCAGTGACTTGCTGTTCACATACAGTAACAAGAAAGTCTCTGAGGAGACAAAGGCTTCTTCATGTCATGGAAATTGCTCATATAGGTGAATCAGTTCAATATCACCTTTAATGGAAATGAAGATCCACTGTGTAAGTGCTAACTAGGACTAACTTCACTAGTTTATCCAAGTGAAGTTCTTTCTTAAAAAAAGGGGTTCTTTAAAATAAAAGCTCTTAAAGTATAAATATTTTATACTGGCCTATTTTGGCAACACAGCATAAAAGTGTAAGTGATAATAGCATGCTCTTCTTGATTCATTACAATATCGTTAATGAAGATGAAGTTCCTGTAATGTCTGTATGGATGTCAAGTATAATTACAGAGGAACAAGCATGAATTCCCATCTCTGTATTATCAAATCTTGCTGGGAAATTGAAGCAGTAGTGAAGAAAAAGGAAAATCCCCAAGATATATGGAGAAGGGGAGATAGAGTGGAACAAAAAATATCCAATGAGTTGCATAACTGCTTCTGCATGTGAAAGCAAGTAAGTACCCTAGTTAAATCCTAGTCTTTTGCAGCCAATTAAAATTGCATGATTTGAAACCTGAAATGTTACTGATAATGAAAAATTGCCAAAAGTGCTAGGGAGAGAGTTCAATCCCTGTGCACAGTCAGTTCCTCACCTCTTTGCTCAGATAATCCAAAACCTCCATGCCCAAAGTGTCAAATTCATTAGTGAGTGTAAAGCAGATGCAAGTGCCCTGCCACTGAGACAAGCAGCTTTTCACTGAGAAACTGGCAAAAACCCAACTCACCATCCGATGTCTGTAAAATCACTGTCTTGCTGTAAGGACCAACTCCTGATGAGTTGAAGGCTTTGACTCTTGCATTGTAAGTGCTGTTGAAATGAAGGCCATCAATGGTGCAGAGAGTCTCCTTGCCGACATACACTTCCTAAACATTCAAAACAAAAAAGGAGGGAGAGAAAGAGGGACATAGTTTAACTGTTTCTCTGTACTTCATGATCAGATGTTAAGACTTCTAACTATAAGCCAAAAGTGAACAGCTTCTGGTTGATTCCCAGAATGTGAGTTAATCTGTTATGTCACAGACAGCCACAGCAGTGGTGACACAAAGGATGGTTAGCAGTGGGGACATTAAAGTGAAGATGAAGATGAAAGAGTAAAGCAGTAAAGGGCAACACAGAAAGATCTTGATTTTTATCCTCTTTTTCTAAACATCTACTCCAAACCACTATTTTGGAATAGTAGTCCCAGTGTCTGACACACTGTGGCCATTATTATATTTGTGTAAGACAGAAAGAGGGGGGCATGTAAGAATAAAAAAGCCAAGTAAGTGCAGTTTTATTCTGTTGGAAAGGTTGTCTCATGCCTGTGTTAAAATATAATTTTGAAACCTGAAAACACAAAGCCAGAAGATGATACCCTAAAAATTAGGATCACATGATGAAACAGTAATGGGACAACAGAGATATCAAAGCTGTCTGTAAATATTTATAAAATGGCAAGTACTTGTGTAATGTGAAATATTTTCAGGAGGAGGAACATCTAGACAGACCAGTGAAGAGGATGTCAGATTACACAGGCTATGATGAACAGAAAAAAGCCTAGAAACCTTATGATTTTTTTGTAAACTAAATAGAAATTGACAGAAAAGGAAAAAATCCTGTCTTAGCAGCAGGTTGAAAAACACAATTCCTTTCCACCTCTGATTTCTCTCACTCTGTGAAATCCATTGGTTTATGGTAGCAAAGGCCCTAAAGTGCTTAAGCCTGTCACTAAGCAGGCCACTGAGGCCCCAGTTCAGTTAAGACACTTAAGTACATGCCTAGGAGTAGTTCTGATGATTAAGGCTCTTTGATATGAACCTAAAGTGAATTAAGTAGGTGATGAATGAGAATGGGATTACTTCAATTTACAGCAGGACATGTGGCTGGCCACTTTGCTACCATGGTGGCTGCGACAAACAACAAAATCTCTTGGGTCCTGAGTTAGCTGGTGATCTTTCATGGAGGCAAAGAAGAGTTTTAATAGAATAACTTTGTTTATCTCCATGTAATAAGATATGCTGTCTTTCAAAAGAGTTGTATTTGTAGGAAAACTCCCATATTGTCTAATCTGCTCCATTTTTACCACTGTTCACTGCTTCTGTTTACTCAGTCGGCAACACTGGGAGACAAAAACTGTTATTTAAATGCTTTCAGATATATAATTCTTCATGAAAAGGTTTAGCAAACTCTTATTGAAATGGCATTGCTGAGAAGCCTGCCTTTTGTCTTTTAATAGGTAATGTTAAGAATGTTTCTACCACAGCAAGCAAAGCATTCCACTCAGAACTTATCACCCTATACGTTTAAGGATTGAGATGGTTTTGCAGTTTTCTCAATCCAAAATCTTGACATGGCAATGACAACAGTCCAAGAACCTTTAGCAGTGACAAAATCCACTCACACAAATGGACCTGGGTATGCACCAACCTGAAAGCTTGTTATTCACAAGGATTTATTTAGAAGTGAATATTATTTGAAAAGGTCTATTCCAGACAGTGGAATTCTAACACCTTGTTCCCAACTCTTTATTCATCACACACTGATAACACTCTTGTCTATGAATATTAACTATATTGGCAATTCTCAGCAGCCATTCACAAAAGTACCTTCTCACATTTTGGTAACAGAGAGCAAGATCTTCAAACACCTGTGAAATGTTTCTTGGATCAAGGAACTGAGGAGACCTTCCAAAAAAGCAAGTGTCATTTTCAAAACGCCCTGCCAATATTGCTGCCTCTTCTAATGAGGGGTTTACAAATCAGGTACTTTTGCTGTCTAAGGGTGTAATGGTTTAGCACAGGGAGGCACTTCCTTAGGTGGATCCATGCCAAGACATTTTCAGCTTGAGAAATCTTTAGGTTTCCAGTGAGAAGCCAGTTTGCAGCTCCTGAAGAAATGCCATCACTTGTTTTTGGCAAAATTCCCTGTTTGTGAAGAGAGCAGCTGTACCCCAGAATGATCTCCAGATGCTTTCAAGGCACTAGCCCCTAGGGAAAGCACTGGGTCAGCCTATCATGGAGCAACAGGAGCATGAAGCCTGCCTGACAAGGAAGGGACACAGCTTCTAGCAGGGCATGGCTGGCAGAAATCTGATCGAATTACTTCTGTAGTTTGTTTATCAGGATGTGTCAGGAAAGGATTGGAGCTTGTAAGTCCCCTGCATCTGCAACCAGGAACGATTCGTTGTGGCATCACCCTGAGGGTCTTGAAGGTCAACACTTGGAATACCTTCCCATACTTACCAACTCCATCACAATGTGTCTATGGAAAGCTTCCACCAGCCTGGTCTCACCCACTTCCAGAGAAAAGATTTAGAAATCCTGTATTTTTATAGAGGATTCCATTTTAATTCAGAAGATCAGGAAAAATTGAGTTGCATTTCTGGACCAAGAATGTCAGCTGTTGAAATGGGGTGCTATGAACAGATCTAAGGGTAGGGGCTTCAAAGAAATCTCTGCTTTGTGCATGAACCAATTCCAGTTCCTGCAGTCTAGTATGGGATTTTCTGCTTTGGTACGCTCCAGGGACACCTCAGGGCCCACTTTGGGAGAGCCCTGAGAATAATTCAACCAAACTTCCTACCTAAGCCAGTGGTCCTTCTAATAAGCGGCATCTGCACTGCTTTCTACACCAACACAGTGGAAGCAGGAATGTTTTGACAACTTGTATCTTCCCTACCCACTCTCCCCACCCTCAGACAGAAACAAATCCGTATCCAGAGGAAACTCACATACAAAGAAACACAAATAAATGCTGAATGAAATTCTCACTCGGAATTGGCCACCATCTCCATCATCAAGTTCCAAGATATAACCCTCCACGGGGTTGTGGCTCAAAGGTGGCATCCTCCAGGCCAAAGTCACACTGTTGTTTCTGGTGCAACACTTCTCCATCTGCAGTAATGGGACGGGTGGCACTGAAACAGGAACTGGGTACAGATTAGTGTAACTCTGCCCTACCCCATTAGTCTGTGCCACAAGCAGTATGGCAATGGCTCACCTCCCTCCCCTCACAGAGGAGCCAGTGTTTGTTAGGAAGAAGGTCCATTCCTTTTTTGAAACAAAAGGTAGTAAAAATGTTATAACAAGATGTTGTTACCCAGTTAGACAAATAATTTGGCTGGAATACATAAAGAGAGACTTGCCTGGACTTGCTTCTGGTGCCTCATAAGAACTACAATCTAGGGACATCATGTTTGGTTTCCTTCCCAGGGGTTACTGTCTGGAAGAGTATTTTTCTCACACTAGAGCAACCGCTGTCCCCCAAAGGAGGGGCAGGGGGTGTCTCAGATCATAGGGCAGCATAGGAGATGCAGTGCTGCCAGGAAGCCCAGCACATTAACAAGGAATTGGGTTATTAACCAGCAGAACAGCCCTTCCTCCCAGCACAGCAGCAAGACAGAGCCTGAATTTCAACACCAATAGGAAAATAATTAATCACTTTAATGGTGGTTATTTTAAAAAATATAATCTAATTTTAAGAAATCTAATCTAATGCACCACCCCTGCCCCCAGCGTTTCATCAAAACTACCTTGGATATATTATCCTTATGTCATGCTTAGAAGAAACTGTTGAAGGAAACTCTTCCATTTGCAAACTTTATCTAAATCCCTTGGTTTGGGTAGCAAAAGGAACTCCTGCACCACAGGAAACTCCTCTTGGAAATTACAAGTATGAACTTATCTACCAACATGCCTTTTTAGCTACTTGCTCAGGAGAAACACCAAGAGACTGTTGACCAAACCAGCATCTTAAAACCAAAAATAAACAGAGTAAAGTGTTCAACTGTGCCTCTGTGGTAAGGAAGCCTCTATCCCACCTCTCCTAAACACAATTAAACTCTCACTGTTCACTCTTTGATGAAAATTAGAAGCTGAAAATTTAGTCTTCTGGATGGACCAGGCATGTAATTTATGCACTGTTGAAACTGTACAGGTTAATTAGGGTGCAAGGGATGCACAGACCCTGCCTGATCTTCTGCCCAAGGCTGAGTTTCACCATTCAGTATCATTTCTGCAGAGCTCAACCATGTCTTACAAGGAACTGAGTGCTCTGAGCATTCATTGACTTAGATCTTTGCAGTAACAGTTTGCTCTTCTTTTATCTACTCTGCTTTGACCCTCTAGTTTATTTTTCTCCCTCTGTCTGCATGAGAGCTAAGCCCTTGAGCTGTTCCTTTCATCCTATTTTACATCTCTGGATAAAAGAGGACTCTTCATGTTTTGTGTACCAAGCACACTGTGGGAAAATGGATGCTACTGTGTGATGGGGCTAAGGCTTCACCTTCACTTTGGAAATGACAAGAAAGTCAACATCGCACCCATGATAAACAGTGCAGAAGGTACCATGGCTTTCTGCTGGCATTATCCATCACCACAGTGAATGCAGATGGCTGGCAACCCAGGAGAATGAAACAAAAGAGCTTTATAAATTAGCTCTCCAAGGTTTTTCTGTGAAAAGGAAGCCTTGTTCCTATTCCTTGATATTTAAGGATGATTCAGAGGGTGTCATAAATAAAAACCTGCTCGTTTTCTCACATGGAAAGTTCAGACTTTTCTCTAGGAGACACTGTGTCTGAAGAAGTGACAGAAATATGACTTTACAAGAGGCAAAAACCTGAAAATGAGGAATTCAGAGGCAATGGGATTTTTTACGTGAACCATTTTAAGTTTAGAGTTTTGTCTGTGATTGTTAGCCTATGTATTCCCAGTGGCTGATGTGCCTGGGAGAAGATAGGGCTGTATCAGCCATTTGCACTCCTGACACTTTCACTAACTGGTTAATCCTCTCAGGAGTCATTCGCCAGGGCCTCCCCATTTCTAAGACTCCTCTTGGGAAGACTAGATGAAAACCTCATTCCTGAAGTTTATAAGATGCAAAATAGACAATGCCACCTCATCTCTGAATAAACCACTAACCTTTCCAACCCCCGAAAAAAACTCTTAGGAACAATGGTGGAAGGCTTTCAGGGACTGTAATGCACAATGCTGAAACAGACCAACCAATGAAAAAGCAGAATTTATTGGGGAAGGTGTTTTATGAGTCCCTTTTAATTGTGGAAAGAGGAATGCCATCTGTGAAGACAACTTTTTCATCCAGCAAAGTGCTGTTGTTCCCACTCCCAGTGCAAGTGTGAATTTTGGCCCTATGTGTGAGAGTTACACATACTTTGGGGAAGTGCCTTGGCTCCTTTATCATGTTTCTGGACATTTAAGTTTTTGTGAGTAATTCATGTCAGCCTTCTGCTCTTTTTGAGCCAGCCTATGGCCTGAACTGCACAACTCTGCTGAAAGAGAGGTAAGATGTTCCTGCCAAGCAGCTGTGCAGCTTTGCTGGCTGATGCTCTCTGTGCCTGCCCTCCTGCCTCCTCCACTGGATGTAGATGGGCAAGAATTTGCCTTGATCTCAGATTACCTTTGGGAGAAGAAAAGATGAACATTAGTAAAAGTCATAAGAAAGTGCCAAGTGAGTTGAATAATCAGGACACTGGTATGTACTTCACAGTGAAGAGCAATGGGATGGGTCTAAGAAAAGAAAAATATAGGCTAAGTGCCAGGAAAAAAAGACTCAGATGTTAAATTACAGTGCTGTCCCACTTCTTGTTCAAATTAAAGTCCTCTAGAGACTTTTTGGAGGAAAAAACTAAAAATATAGAGGGAGAAATGATACTGCACTGGCACAGCAAGACCTGTTAATGAGTCTGAATGATGTCCTGCTGTTTTAAAAGTGCTTTGTGCAGGTCACTCTTAGATAAAAGACATGATACTGATGTCTAATGTCAACTCAGCAGTTCCCAAAACACACTGTTCAACGTATCTCACAGCTGATCAGGGTAGCTCTCTCACGGGGTACAACAGGACTGCTCTAAGGAGTTGTCTGTTGTCTTCTTGACAAGCAAGTGGTGCAGTGACGCCCTCTACCTTCCCAGATTAATTTTTGAAGAACCAAATGCAGTGAAAGACCAGGACCCTCAGAAACATGAAAATTTTGATCTTCTCCAAAACTTCAGTACAGGCCTGGAATAGTCTGAGTCACTCCTGTAGCAAGCACCCTGCGAACAGTGTTACCAAGAGAGAAGGAAAGACCACAGTCAAAGTGAGTCCATGACAGGGACCAGAAAAAAACAAGGGCGAAGCCTGCAGTGGAACAGTTGGTCTTTAATTATCAGGGGCACACAGCTCATGGCTGGAGAAGCAGAGAAGATTTGTGGCAGGCGATCTGCCTGGGGGTTCTTCATGGACTGGCCTGCAGAAGAGGGAAGGAATCACTCCTGATAAGGAGAAGGGGCACATGAATGCATGTGCGGAGGTGGTACAGAAAAGCAGAGAGCGGCTATCTATTTTTCTGTTTTGTACCTATTCTCTGTTTTATTACAAACCACAACTACAGTTGACAGTTTCAGCTGTGTGAACAAAACAAACTTAGAATATGTATTTGCCTGTTCCTATAGCTTTAATTGAAGAAATGTGATGTACACATTAAGCCAGTCACCAGAGGACAGGAAATTTGTGCCAAGGCACTCAGTAAAAGCAATAGAGAGAAGAAAACATGGACAGAGAAAAGGATCTGGGAAAGCTCAAAATGCCAGCAATTACTAGAGCTGTGCGTGTCAGCAGGCCAGCTGGCCTGGGAAGAGTGGGACTCTTGCCAAAGGGTTATCAGTGACACCCTTTGGTCAACATGATTGCTTAAACATTACTTCTGCACCTATCACATCTCTGCACATTTAATTTGTTACCAAATTGCTTTTTCTTTCTGATCTTTATGTTTTGAGATGAGCTTTAGATATATGCTTATAGAGTCAACCAGTAAGGTACATGAAGACATCATCAAAGCAAATGTAATGTGATTTGTTCTCATTTTCAGTCTTCTTTGTCTAACACAGTGAATCAATGTTTACTTGCAAGCATGCTTTCACTCTAAATGACCCATGCAAGCTCACTGAGGTTGAATGAGGCCAGGGTTTGGAAAAAAAAAAAAAGAAGAAATTCAGTCACGCACTAAGCATTGATAACAACAGCACAGACCTCACAATGCAAAGCTTTTGGTACAAAACAACTTGCAGCTGGAAAAGCCACGATGGTCCTATTCCCCTAAGTCTCCCCAAAACTTCCTTTACAGATTATCTCTGACACCTTTAATGCATCTGCTCTTGTCAGGGCAACCATTGCAGTGACTTATTAACACTTACCTCAACACCAACATTTGGCAATGCTGATGACTTGTTGGTGTGCTGGGGTAGGTAGGATTCAATAAAGAGCAGCAGATGTGAAGAGACATTTTTTCTTTGTGAAACTGGAGGTTTCAGAAAGGTTCAGAAATATGCAAGTTCTCATGGTGATATATATCAAAACATCACCCTGCAACCCCAGGGTGTCCTCACAGTCAGAAAAGTGACAGTCCCAGTAAGTCTGGGTACTCACTCCTGAAATGCTGAGTTGCTTACTCTGTGATACTCATGCTTATTAGTATGCATGAGAAGATGCAAATCATGCATCTGAAGAAGCACAAATCATGCCTGGCAAATTTGGTGGCCTTCTATGATAGCAGTGGTGGATGAGGGAAGAGTGAATGATGTCACCTACCTGAACTTGTGCAAAGCATTTGACACTGTCCCACATGACATTCTTGTCTCTAAATTGGAGAGACATAGATTTGATAGATAGACCTATCTGTGGATAAAGAATTGGTTGGATGGTCACACTCAAACAGTTGCAGTCAAAGGCTCCATCTCCAAGTGGAGACCAGTGACAAGTGGTGTTCCTTAGGGGTTGGCACTGAGACTAGCACTGCGTAACATCTTTGTCAGTGTCAAGCTGTGTGCTGCAGTCAACATGCTGGAGGGAAGAGATGCCATTCAGAGGGAATTGGACAGCCTTGAGAGCTGCGCCTGTGTGAACCTCATGAAGTTCAGCAAGGCCAAGTGCAAGGTCCTGCACCTGGACCACGGCAATTCTAAGTACAAATACAGGCTGGGCAGAGAATGGAGCAAGAGTGGTTCCAGGGAGAGGGGTTTGGAATTGTTGGACACGATCCATCAATGCGCACTTGCAGCCCAGAAGGCCAACCACATGCTGGGCTGCAGCCCAAAAGAGGTGTGACCAATAGGCTCCTCTACTCTGCTCCTGTGGGACCACATCTGGAGTACTGCATCCAGCTCTGGGGTCCCCAGCAAAGAAAGAAGAACTGCTGGAGTGGTCCAGGGGAGGGTCACAAAGATCATCAGAGGGCTGGAACACCTCTTCTGTGAAGACAGAGAGTTGGGATTGCTCAGCCTGGAGAAGAGAAGGCTCCAGGGAGACCTTATTGTGGGCTTCCAATACTTAAAGGAGGCTACAAGAGAGCTGGAGCAGGACATTTCACAAGGGCATGTAGTGATAGGACAAGGGAGAATGGCTTTAAACCAAAAGAGAGTAGGTTTAGATCAGATATTAAGAAGAAATTCTTTACTGTGGGGGTGGTAAGGCACTGGAAGAGGCTGCCTAGAAAAGTTCTAGATGCTGCATCTGTGGAATTGTTCAAAGCCAGGCTTTGAGCAACCTGGTCTAGTGGAAGGTGCCCCTGTTTGTGGCAGGAGGGTTGGAACCAGGTGATCTTCAACATCCTATTCCAATCCAAACCATTCTATGATTCTAAGATAATGCAGAGCTGGTTGAGAGGTCATAGAGGTAAAATTTCAGGGAAAAAAAAAGGCCAAAGTGTCAGACTGAGTGACAGTGCAAATGGAAATAGACTTCCTGTCATAAATAGAGAAATATAAATACACCTATATATACTAAAAAATTTTCAATACCTATGAATGTTAGGTTGGAACTAGTCAGTGGTTTGTTCTGCTTGGGCACACAGAGGCGTGAGGGGGAATAATGCCATCTCTTATGTACTTTCAGGAATGGTGGCCAGGTTAACACCCTTTTCACTATTCTTTGTGTGGTGTGTACGTGGCCACACTGGTAGTGCTGACCAACCTGATGGAACACACAATAGGTAATACCTGGCCAAGGCCAAGATAGCTCAAGCAAAAGCCCTTCCTTAGGGCTACTCATTAAGGTGCCTCTGGGGAGCAAACCCAAGGGTGTTTGGAAACTCTGCACAGGTTTGGGCAAAAGGAATCCTGTCCTCTTCTGTGTTCCTCAGACTGTGTCAGCTCAATACCAGAGCTTCACTGGGATTGTGTGATAAATGAGAGCGTAGCAGACAACACTATCTTTCATAAAGAGCCAGTGAATCTGGCTCAATAGAAGTCTTGTTAGTCTTCAAGTTTAAAGCCAGATGAATGTCCAAAAGCCAAATACCTAAGTTGCTCTCGCCTCAGGTGACCTGCAGTTAATTAGCAATCTGCATGACTAGTTTAACTAAATATTACATATGTTTGTAAAGGAGAGTGGTGGAAGATTATAATGAATTATATTTTACAATATATATGGACAGCATTAAATATAAACTGATTTTAAAAGACAAGTGCAGACAGTGTTCAGAGGAGTTTTATTGGTGATATTATTTTTCTCTTGACTCCACTTGCCTGTCTGACAGCATTTTAAAAGAGCAGTTCACAGATGTTTTTTGAGTAACTTTACCACAGCCCACTTATGCCAAGATGCAAGTCATTCTTGGTGAGCAGACTCTGGCCTTTAACTGTTTGTCTATTGTTTCTCCACATATTTATCTGCAAAATTATCCATCCTAATTACTTCATTTTGGGTCTCTCAGATACAGAATTAGACCCAGAGAGAACACATAAACTGAACAGAAATCTTTAAGCTTGCTCAGAAAAAAAAATATAAAAAAGCACATCCAACATCATGACACAAATATCTTTAACTCATTCCCTGACTTCTGGCAGCCTCTACCCTGTCACCCACATGTATAATTAAGGCTTGAATCACCACTGAGAGAAGCTAATGGCATCATTCCCAGGGACCACAATGGCTTTCAAATCCAGCCATTCTATGGATCTATCTAATTCTGATGCAGTTCTCATCCTGCTCCATATAAACGAACCTCATTACAAGCTCATGATGTTAATATTCTTTTTTTTTTTAATGGCAATGGCATCTATTGTTCATCAGCTGCTGCTTTTAAATACTCTTTAAAACTTCATTTTCCTTTAGCGTGTTCCTCAGTGTTATTCAGATATGTGGAACCACAGAACGATACAGCCAAAGAGCTACTTTCCCTTTGTGATTCTCTTCTTTGTGTTTTTTTTTTAATTAAGCTGGGCACTGTTCGTAGCACAGTCCAGTAATAAATCAAAAGTCAAAGGCTGGCTGTATTTTTTTTTCCCTACTCAAGCATATGTGTGTAAATATATATACACACATAAATATATATATGTGTGTAAAAATAAATAGCACTTGTCAGTACTATTTATTTACTACTTCAGCTGCCCCTGATACGATAGAGGTAACTAGTATTTTGAACTGACCCTGTTAAACCTAAGAATGCTACAAAATGGCATAAAGTTGCATGCAGCTCATGTCTTAATGATCTGCGAAGTCCTGCTCTGAAGAATTTATGTTTTCAAATCTTTAACTGCATCTGGTATGTCTATCTGAGCTTGTTCAGCTCACTACATGTGCAGGAAGCACACCTTTCCAGGAAACACCCAGTAACCTGAATTTGCTTGAAAGCCTTTTAAATCTATCCAGCAGTTTCAAGTTCTCTTTCCTCCCTTGGTGTCCTCACCCTCCCAGCACTGTTTCAACACATGCATGAAACGCAGAAAAAGGAAAATCATAAAAGCTCACCCCTACATTTCATCTGAATAAAATCCAGCTGGTGAATTGACTGCAGTAAAGGTTCGCTATCCAGAGTCAAGTCAAACTCAGCAGACACTTTTGGCTCCAAGGCTCCTTTGACCCACTGTTCCTGAGATACCTGAACACGCTTGATTAAAGCATCCGAAATCTGAAAGAGAGTATCAGGTTTATAATGAAATGGCAGATGCACACGTTAAAAGTGACAGAATGCCTGTGAGAGAGAACACAAAGGAAACAGGAATAAGACAGCACAACAGATGAGATGGGATCTGGTCGTTTTGGAGCAAGGTCCATTTATGTTGCATCCTTTCATCTTTTCTTTTCAAAACAAATCTCAGGGTAGAGAAGTAAAAACTGCATTTATAAAGCCTGGAAAGATTATGTTGTGTGTCACGCCTTTGAATTCCACATATACTTCTGGACTTTGTTCTCTGATCTGCACAGTCTACCTGTGGTCTCCTGTTTAAAAAGAAGTTGCACAAAGAGAAGATTAAATGTTAGAGTCTCTCCATTCAGCAGAGATGATTCAGTGGATGAAACCTAAAGGAATAAAAAAAAAAACCATTATAAGGAAGGTGTACATTACTCACAGGGAGGATTCCAAATTGTCAGATAGATTTTTTAAGAATATGATGGATTTTCTGCCATTACATCAAAACTGAATTTCATTTTTAAAGCTTTGCTCTAGCTCAGACCACAGACAATTAGTCCAAAAGTCAGATTGCAACAGATTCTTCTGGAAGTGAAATCCTGACTCTGTGAAAACCAATGAACTCAAATATCCTTGAATTCAGTGAAGCTGCCATTGGGATATCTGGAGTCCCCACCAGTGAGCTTCCTGTAAATTACAGGGAGCAGAATTTTCTTCTGGATATGTCAGAGAGAGTTTTTCTTTATTTCAGGAGTTCAGATACTTTTCCTCATAACTGTTTCTAGAAGACACTCCCATCTGAGCCCCTGTATCAATAACTCCTAATCAGCCTGTGCAGTAAGTGAAGGAGCACCCCATAGCCTTCCTACAGCCTTGGAATCACTTACTGGGATGCTGTATTCCTTGGTTGTATCTCAGTGTCCTGGCTGCAGGAGTAATTGTTCAAAGTAATGCAGTGCCTCAGTGTTTGCTGGTTGTCTTGAAAGCATCATTAGAAAACCCAGGAAAAGTTAAAACCAAAAGTATCTATTTTATAGAAGGGTACTGCAAAGAATGAAGCCACAAAGGTTATAGAAAAAGTCAGCAGAAATGAAAATGAAGCAGGTAACTAGCTACCATGTAGGTAAGATCTAAAGGTTTCGTTTGTCCTGTAGTATCCAACCAACAGCCTGTTAAAATCTGTGTAATCTTGAGATTAATATACACCACACATTCCTCTCTCTTGCTTGAGACCAGACATGACAGTAACAATCAATCTGTAGTGCTAATAGGTTTAAGTTGGCTAAGTCTCATCCTGCTTTTTAGGGATGCTCTGACAGCCCCCTGACACTCCTGCATTCATGTGTGCAGTGTGCCCTGTTCAGCTGACAGCCATGCACAGGTCATTTTGTTTGATGTGCCTTTCTTCGTAGGCAACTAATAAGGCAACAATACTAATAGGGCAAAATAAAATAATTAATAAAAATAATGGAATCAGGCAAAATAATTTTTGGGATAATAAAACTTGTTATGTTTTATCTCATCAACAGACACTTTCACTGCTTGTACCTAAGAAACCATGTCCTGCAACTTAAGGCAATTTTTGGTTAGGCCATATTTTGCAAAGGGGCACCTGATCCTCCAGCTACAGGGAAGGTCTTGCAGCCCTGTGAGGTGCAACAACCCCAGTAAAGCACAGCTACTTGCAGGCCCTTCAGGCTGGGTTTCCTCACAGGAGAGATGTTGAAAGGACTCTTTCACATGATAAAGCAAACAGGAGAAGCATGAGGGCAGAAGTACTACCCTGCTGACTCACAGACCTCTCCAGATCGATCAGAGAGCTCTGTGAGGCCCTGTGTTGGCTTTCTCAGATTAGAATAAAACAATACTCTTCAGAAAGTTATCATTAACTGCATAGCATTTTTATTTCAGCCCAGAAGGACGGGCTGGCAAGAGGAAAGACAGCAGCAGTCATGGCAGTGGTGTGACCACTAACTCTCCACCATGGTCAGAGTGCAGCTGTTAAAGCCATCTCTTTGCTGGGACATTCATGCAGTCACCAGCCTCTCTGAGCTTTTAAACAGTACTAACAGGAGTTAAGGCGAACCTGCCTTGGAAGTGGAAGAGGCTAATTAGCAAAGCCACACATTTTTAGATTTAGCTTTAATGTATTTTCCTTCTTTTTTTTCTTTTTTCCCCAAGGACACTGGAAAGAAAAATACCTGTAAAAACCCAGAGGGATCATTTTCTTTGATAACTTCTAGACAGTATTCCATAAGCCCTGTTGACTGGCGTAGCTTCAGTGTACAGTGATTTATCTGGTCCCAAACAACCTGGAAAACAAACATCAGTACAGTTCTGATGACTGCCTCAGCTTGCAGTGAATTGTATAGAATTATTTCAGAAGAGACAAGGAATGGAAGAGTGTGTTAAAGCTATGCTTAATTTAGCTGCCATATGGCCATTGCCTTATCTCCATCAGCTTCACTCAATTGCTCTGTATTGTAAATACCGATAATTAGCTTGGCAAAATGTTGTGCAGAGGGAATCTCAATTTTCAGAGCAGATTAATTGCTCAAAGATCAGCCATGCTCAGGGCAGAAAGAGCACAGAACCCGTTTCTGCATCTGCAGTGTTCACATTTCCAATCACACTTCCACTAAAATCTGGGGTTTTAAAAAATCCCTCACTTAAACGGCAAACTGCAGGAGTGGTTTCTTGCAGATTATACTCTATCATTCTCTTCACAATTCACCACTGATCCTACTCTGCTTAAGAATGCATTTCTGGAATTAAGAAACAAAAAAGCTGCATCTCATTTTTCCAGATTTTGGACTTGATTCTGCTGCCACATGGCTGTAGACTAGGCCTAATAGCACTGTGGTCTGTAGACAACTTGGGACAGCAATAAACTGCAGGATTTGCTGTGCTGTCAGCAGTATGTCCTAAGTGTTGGTTCTTGTTAAGCAACTTAAATGCTGATCTCAGGTAGATTTTATTAATTGCAATGTTAGATACGTAACTTCAATTATTCCTTCTGTCTTAGATAATTTAATGTGACTGGAACTGTAGTACCTCAAAATCACATACACAGTTCAACATTTCAAGAAATGTGTTTATTTAAATATTTCTTGACTGCCACTTTGTTCAACCATTTTGGATTTCTTTGTCCCACCTCCCTTTACTGTATTTCTTTAATATCTTTTGAGTGGCTCACGAATTTCTGGAGGTAGTTTGCCTGAATTTAAAGATCTGAAGAGACATCAAAATCACAAGAGTTTACCTGGGCAGAAAGTCCCAGAATCCAAACCACACAGAAATTTCACTGATAAGCACCTCTCAAAAGATAACCCAAAACCATCAGATAAAGAAATACCAATGGCCTGATTCAACAAACTGCTGAAGTATATGCCTTGCTTTAAGAGCATAAGCACAGTTCCACTGAACTGCTGTACTGGAACCTGCTAAAAGACTTTAGGATTGGGTCACTAGGAAATTTTATGCTGTAAAGGGTTGAGGACTTGACAAAAGGTACCAGGTATCAGCAGCTCTGCTGAGCTGATGAGAATGCTCACCTTCAGCTTGTGCTCACGTTCTTTGGTCACCTTTGTGAGCAGTTTTGCCTTTTGTCGTGTTAACGCATCAACCAAGGCATCACACTGAGCAACAAGACAGGCTTCATAATCCAACCCGTTCTCCTAGAAGAAGGCAAGAGTCATGCTCATCAAAGAAAATGTATTTTACAGCTTAAGCTATTGCTCATTCTTACCTGGTGTTTTATTTAGAAAATATTTCAAGACCCTCAGCATTTTTGTTGCCTTTCTGATTTCATTATAGCTGTACCACTAATAGCTGCATGCTATAAAATGAAACAGTAAGATACTATGCCACAAATGGGCTTACTTAAAACCTTGATTTATTGGCACTTTCTGGACAACAGATGTAGTACAACATAATGTAAAAGATAAATGTAACATACACAGTGCATACATACACATAAAAGGATTCTGCTCCATTCTGTTTTAATTATCCCACTGTAGCAACTTTGAAATCACTGGCTCTATACCACAGCAATTAGACCAGAATTATGGACCAGAATCTGGCTTATTACAACTAATGAGATACAAAGCCTGGGGTTTGTGTGTTGCTTGAAGTAGTTTTTTTAAAAATAGCTAGCACTAGGCAGTGAAGCCCTGTATTTGATTAGCTTAAAAAAGAAATAAAAAAAGGAAACAAAAAGAAGGCAAGTTTTTATTCACATTGTGGTAAAATTCTTTGCTAGGCAGAGGCCAGCATGTGAGGTACACAACACTGAGTTTTTAGTAGGATCTGGGTAAAACTTAGCATTACATAAATCCCTTCAAAGGAGGGCTATCCCTCATGTCCTCTGCTCATGAGACTAGAATGAGAAAGCTTTCAAGCTCCTCTTCCCAGGAGATGTTTAGCTGTACTATTAGCTTCCCTCACAAATACCCAAATTAAAAAAAAAAAGTATCATTAAATGTGTGAAGACTTTAAACACCTACTGAACGAGAGGCACCCTTTTGGTAAGCCATTTTACTCCCCTAACTCATTGCTAGCTCTTAGCTCTTTTGGTTTTCTCTTCTTTTCTATTCATTTGCTTTATCTTCTTTCATTTGTGTTGAAAATTTTCAGCAGTGTATTCTCTTCCCTCACTGTGCTGCATGCATCCCATTCTCCAGCTGAGGGATGCAGGGTCAGCATTCCCTGAGAGGGCCCCATCACAGCAAGGTGGGGTGCGGTGGTGGGGAGACACCAGACGACTCAGTTACTGCTCACAGGTTTGTCTTAGACTCTTCCTGTTTGCCTCTCTCCCTCCTCGGCTTACATCACACTAGACTCCCCCTTAAGCCCATTTCCATCCAGCTACTCTTGAAGTGCTGGTTTGTGTAGAGCCTGAATCAGTCGATGGCTGTAGTGCATCATTTCTCTCCTCATTTTCTGTTCACACATCAAACAGGGTGTTTGGCAATATGCCTCCTTCAAGTGAGAAAGTATGAAATTGTTATAGCAGATGGGAAAATGTGAAAATCAGATTATGACGGCAACAAGGAGGAACAAGGAAGCAATGGGAGCAATGAGGAACAGGCAGTATCAGAAAAGAAGAGACCAAGAGATATAAGAGTGACCTCAGAAAAGAGAAGTGAAGGAAAAAAGGGAAGCAAACAACAGATCTGCAAAGCAGGGAAAAGAAAAAGAGATTATGAATCTGCAAACTGCTCCAAGTAATATAAAAGCACAGCTCCTTGTAGCTCTGGAAAACTCAAAGAGGAGATAAAGTGTGTGGATGGCTGTCTGGTCTGCTGTGCATTGAGACAAGTATATATTGTTTGCTCCTTTGTGTGAACATACTTCTAAAAGACATATTTGCTGAGGGGTTAATGTAAGTATGTGTGTGTGACAACCATTATAAGACTTCTGCTAGAAATAACCTGCTCTGTGATACATGGTTCTGGGTATAAATCTATGCACAAAGGCTAGAGCTAACAGTGCAAGACCTGTTTTTTCAGTCCAAATATCAAAAGGCACAGATGTAATGAAAACCTTTTCCCTGCAAAGAGTGTGGCTGTACCAAACCTGCCTACCAGGAACATTCCCTGGTACGTGCTATCATCAAATGTTCCTTGAACATCATTTGAGAAGAGTGCAATTTGTCATGGGAGAAAAACATTCCAGGGAGCTTCTTAAGGGTTAAAGTGTGTGTGTGATCATCTTGGATCTGTGCCCCAGCCTTGTTTTACTGAGGCATACATATGCAGCTGATTAGTCCTGCTGTTTTGGTTTGCCGAAATTTGATGTCTTCACTCAGACTCAGGATGGAGACTGGCTCAGCATGTGAGGGTCAGATTCAGCTTTGTGCCCAGACTTGGCTAAATATTAGAGGGTGACTGCTGGATACAATTTCCTCTTCTGAGCTCTCCTCTAGCATTTTAAGCAATGAGCACCATCAAAAAATGGCTTGGGTTTTTGATCCAATTGTAGCAGCTCCCTTATGCAGAGCAATTTGGCAGTGATTTTATTGAAACACATTAAAGGATTTTACAGCATAGTCGTAAATAGTCATAATAGGCCACTTTTAGGTTTCAAGAGGGAAAAAAATACATTTTAATGGAGCTAGGTGACTCAAGAAAAATTGGTGATAGACTACTGTTTTGGATGAGTTATCCCATCCCAAAATAGCTGTTCATATCTATAGGTAGAACTGCTCTCTAGAGATGCCTCTTTCCTTGGACAGTGAAAGAAGTCTAAATGATTAGACTATCTTAGCTACATAACTTTTAAATAGGTAAGTCAGATGAGAGAAACTTCACACCATAGTCTAAACATAGCACATTACAGGTGCCAGTCAGTGGCTTTGCACTGGTTTCTTTCATTTAGTTTCCTTTTTTTTATACCAGTTTCTCAGTCTTAGTTTGTTCTCTGCCCCACATGGCCATGGAAGACTGTAAAGGTGGATAGTTATGATGCCCTGAGGCAATCTGAGAGCTTGGGCAACATTTGTGGTATGAATTCTTCAGCCAGAGTTTGAAGTGGAATATTTTAATGATTAAATTATAAATGAAATTCAGACTTTTGAACTTCTGCTTTCTGGTTTTCTGCTACTAACAAGCACAGGACTTGTTGACAAATGATGAGCAAGGAATAGAGCGGGCTGTCAGAGAGCAGATGATGTATATCCCATTGCTGTAGAGCACTGCTGCTGCAGAAAACAAGAGTCCCCTTCTGGGCACCGTGCAGCTTAGCCTAAAGTGGCACATTTCAGGCACACTCTGCAGGGTGAGAAGGACCTTGAGGATCATCTGACCTCCAGCACTGACAAGTCTAAATTTGTTTGAAAATGGGATTTGTTTCATTTTGGGTTGGTGCCCTCAATTACAGCACTCACCATGAGACTTTTTCTGACTATTAAATCTGAACAATTATAGGCATGAAAAATCTTACGCTTCAATAAATGATGACATTGATTTAGCAGTGGTTAGGTTTTTTTTAGTAGAATATTCCTGAATTTTTGAGTATATGTAGCGCATTCCTAGAAATACTCTAATAAAAAAGTTTACTGCGTTTTTTCCAGAAGTGAGTACATTTTCAGGAAATGTAAGATCAAAAACCAGTAGCAAATTTTAAATGTGTTAAAATGATAATTTATCCTAAATGCCTAATTCAAGCAGTTGCAGTCAGGAAGGAGCCCAGAAGCATGACCAATGGATTCAATCAAATACTAATCAACACAGCTCAGATGTCTAGTATTGAGTATCAGCTTCTTGCAATAAACAGCAAACAACATAGAAGCTAAGAAGGGCTTGCAGGCATTACTTGATGAATAAGGTTTGTCTAGTAAATCCATTCAAGAAGGGTTAGATGATTCCAGGAAAGATGAGAATAGCATGGGAGACAAAGTCATCAAATAAATTATTCACTCATTTCTATTGATTACTGTATTACCAAAACAGATAATATTCTACAGTTACCTGGATCTGCTGCAATAAATTTTTCAGCTGAACCAAAAATTCTTTAGCTTCCTTTGCTTTATCTGAAACACCATTCAAAGCCTGAGAGAGCTGTGCCTGCAAAGAAAGAAAGAAGGGAAAAAAGAGAAAGCAATAAAATGCAAATGTGTTTCTTACTAATCCTTGGATTTGGTGATTAATAATGTGCTAAAAGGCTTACTTGTTGTTGCATATATTCTTAATGAACAAAGTGTTTGTGCTAGAGAAGAACAGTCAAGATTTTTATTGTAATAAGATTTAATAAGGGTGAAATATGCATGTGGGGGCAGTCAAGTATTGTGTCTGTGCATTGCACTTTATTGCAGTTACTCGATAAGTCAAAATACCTTTTTATAAGACGGCTACCCACATGTAAAAGGAGATAATAGTCTTACACAGTAGCAACTGTCATATTGAAAAATCCCCAAGTGCTTTCCAAAATGACACTTTTTTTTCATCAAAGTCTGAAAACTTTATAAATGTGGTAGGCCCTACAAAACCTGAGATACACTAGGACTTTAAAGACAATTCTACTGTCTCAGACTTCACAGTAAGGTCCCTTTGGGGCTCCAGTTTCCCATGCTCCAACTCAACAAATGGGTGAATGTTTCTGGAAAAGTTGGAAAAAACTCCTCCTCTAAATTTTGACTGGTGAGACATATGAAATATGTCTTTTGTAAGCAAGTCCACACTGAAGACCTAATCTTCCCTTTCCTCTGCTGTCACCTGAGATCTTTAAGCTGGAGCAGAGGCTTGTTGATGGACTTCAAGGATGGGAAGGAACCAGCAGTTCTGCCCCTGGCAGATGCAGAATCAACACGGTCTGACAGCACCCAGAAGCAGTTTCACTGGATGGTATTACAGAAACCCAACTGCTCTGCTTGTGCTCCAGCATTACTTCTCCATGCAGATAAGTCGATTACTTGATTAGGATGGTCACCTCACAAACAGGGACATAGCCAAGGCAGAGATATTTAATGTTTTCTTTGCTTCGGTCTTCAACACTGATGACAGGTTCTGGGGCCCTAGTGCCCTGAATTGGAGGACCATGACTGTCAGAAAGAAAAACTCCCAGTCAACCCTGAACTTGTGCAGGATTTTCTGCAATAGCTGGATTTCAGTAAGTCATGAGGCCTGGTACGATTCATCCCAGTGTACTCAAAGATCTCACTGATGTCATTGCAAGATGTCTCTCAATTATTTTTGAATGGTCTTGGGAATCAGGAGAGATCCCAGTTGACTGGAAACTGTCAAACATTGTCCCAGTTTTCAAGAAGGGTAGGAAGGATGATCCTGGAAACTACAGGCCTGTCAGTCTCACTTCAGTGCTTGGTAAAATTACAGAGATTATTCTGGGAGTTATTGAAAAACACCTGAAGGACAAGGCAGTAATCGGTCACAGGCAGCATGGCTTCACAAGGAGAAAGTTCTGCTTGTCAAACTTGATTTCTTTTTATGACAAGGTTATCCACCTAGTTCATCAAGGGAAGCCAGTTGATGTAATCTTTTTGGATTTCAGTAAAGTTTTCAATACTGCCTCTCGCAGTATCCTTCTGGACAAAATGTCCAGCACACACAGCCGGATAAACACGTCATGTGGTGTATGAGCAACTGGCTCATGGGTTGGGCACAAAGGGTAAATGGGGTTTTCCATTCTAGGGCCAGTGCTGTTCAACATCTTCAAAAATTACTTGGATGCAGGACTCAGCTATATTAATTAAGTCTGCTGACAACACTAAATTAGAAGGAGCTGTTGATTCCCTTGAAGGTAGAGAGGCCCTGAAGAGAGAGTTAGACAAATTATAAGGCTGGGCAGTCACCAACCATATGAAGTTTAATAGGAGCAAGTGCTGGACTCTGCAACCTTGGGTGTACATAACACTGGGGAACTAGAGTCTGGAGATCAGCCCCATGGAAAGGGACCCAGGGGTCCTGGCTGATGGCAAGTTGAATCTGAGTCAGCAGTGCCCTGGCAGCCAGGAGGGCCAACCCTGTCCTGGGGGGCATCAGGCAAAGCATCTCCAGCTGGTCAAAGGAGATGATTGTCCTGCTCTGCTCTGCAGTGGTGCAGCCTCACATCAAGTCCTGTGTACAGGTTTAGGTGCAAAAGTATGAGAAGAATATAAAACTGTTGAAGAGCACCTAAAGAATGACCACAAAGATGATTACAGATCTAGAGCAGAAGCCATATAAAAAGTGGCTGAGGTCACTTGGTGTGTTCAGCCTGGAGAAGAGGAGACTGAGGGGAGACCTCATTGCAGTTACAACTTCCTCATGAAGGAAAGAGGAGGAGCAGGCACTGCTCTGTTCTCTGTGGTGACCAGTGACAGGATCTGAGGGAATGGCCTGAAGGTGTGTTAGGGAAGGTTTAGGATATTAGGAAAAGGTTCTTCCCCCAGAAGGTGGTTGGGCACTGAACAGGCTCCCCAGGGAAGTGGTCACAACTTCAAGCCTGTTCGAGTTCAAGAAGCATTTGGACAATGCTCTCAGGCACATGGTGTGACTCCTGGGAATGGTCCTGTGCAGGGCCAGGAGTTGGACTCGATGATCCTTGTGGGTCCCTTCCAACTCAGGATATTTTATGACTATAATGCAGTGACAGGATAGGTCCCATCATGTGTGCCCTGTAGGTTAGACACTCTGTTGCTGTATCCCTCAGGCAGACTTGGCAACTTCCGGATTGCCAATACCCAGTTAATCATCCTCACCAAACAGATACAGTAATCAGCATCAGAAAACAGACAGGAAAGTATCTTTCCTAACATGAGGCTTTCAGAAGGTTGGTATCTCTTGTTTCCTTGGAACCTGGAGTGTGCCTTGAGACAGAGCTTTGTATGCAAGATGGCACAAAGGTTATGAGCTTCCAAGAGGTTGAACCTGAGTGAAAGTAAGTTACTACTCATTCTTTGTTTCCCTCTTGCTGTTGGAGGAACATAAATTACTCCATCCCTGAAAAGGGCACAGCTCACTTCTTCAGACTGCTAAAGTTTTGAGTGTACTTCCCACCTGAATGTCTCCTACTCATTTCTTCCCTTGTGCTCACTTATTCACACAGGACAGCAAAGAGCAGACCCTGGCAGCTGCTTGTGGGTACTTCACAACCCAGCCACAAGGCAGGCAGTCTTCACTAAGCAGAGGCACTGCCTAACCCCATACACCTCTGTGGGAAGTGGATACAAACCTTGACTGGGAGCTGGGACTGAGCTATAGAGAAAGAAGTCATCCTAGAGTTTTTTTCTCACATTCACACAAACTTTTTCCTTTTAGTCCAGTTTCAGGTATTTCATTAGTGTTAAATTTTAATCTAAAATATGCTTTACAAAATTAATTTGTAACAAATGTAAGGGAGACACATTACTGTGCATGTTTCTCAATATTTGGACATTTACTATTTTCCTCCACAAACTCTTGTCAATGGACAAAAATTTAAAATGACAGTGTTTGAGATTAACACTGAGGCCACAGGAGCATACTACAGGTCCTGGAAAGAGTCCCTGTTTTCTGCTAGAGCAGACAATCAGAACTTCAAGTCAGCTCTCCATGAGTGGATCATGCTTGCCAGAGTTTGAAGCCTACCCCTTTTTGGTCACACGCTCTGCTTCACCCACAAGGCACCTCTGAGGCTTTGGTCTGTCAAGCTGACACAGAACAAGGTAGAAGGAGCATATGACCAAGCCGCTGGGGTGGAAGCAAGAAAGAAATGTTATGCTCTGCTATGGACTGTCCTGACCAAATTATCCCAGGGAGGCAAAGGCTCCTTTCTTTCAATTCAAAACTAATGGTTGGTCCCGACATCAGTAAAATTTCTACTTTTCCAACATCTGCCCTAGTTCTCAAATCATCTCAAAGTTCATTTCACCAGATAGGAAGAGCCAAAAGCTGTATGCGGGCATCACAGCAGTCACAGAAAACCGCCACATAGGAATTGTAACCAGCATAGGTACCAGTGGCAACTAGCACAGTCACTCCTGGTTCCTGACACACTCCCATCGCAAAGAGCTGCAACAGAAACTCAGCTGCGTCATTGTTCAAAGGGCTCATAGGCAAATTGATCTGTTCATTAAAACCTCTGGTTGCAGTAATGCAACTGCAGCATGAAGCCGAGGAGAAGACCAGATTTCCATTTGTGAAAACCACTTAGAGATAATAGCCTTGTTTTTCCAAGCATTTGTAAAAGATACCTTACAAAGCAGTGGAATTTAGTCATGCACTTTCCATTAAAATCAAATGGGGCTATATGACTAAGCCCTCAGTAAACCAACCAAGCCTTAAAAAATGCTCTGTACACCCAGAGCAATCTTTCCTACTGCAGAAATATTTATTGGAAGCCAAACTGAGATGTTACAAGCTCCACTGACTGTGACAATTAATAACTCCTGACAAACAGTACTCTACCTGGAGTTATCTTTACTTTAATACCTGATCTTGAACCCAGTAACGTGGGCTCTGGACATGTATGCGAAGTTCCTATTTCCATCAATTAAAGGAACACAGAGATCACAAGGGTAAGTAATTAAACCCAGATGGGCATGGAAGACTGCTGCTTCCGTTGATTTCAGAAAATGAACCATATAATGCTCACGTCCTTTTTCAGCCAAACAGTTCATGCTCATTTAACTTGCTTTCTCTCCATCTCTCTTTAGCAGCAGATTAACTATTGATTAGATAAGCCTGTCCTGATGCTGAATTCTCATAAAGGCTACGTGGTTTTGGGAACACAACTCTTTAGGCCAGGAAATAAAAGCAGGCATTTGAAGTCCAACACTTGCCTGCAACCCCCTGCCTGCCTGCCCTTCACAGACCTATCCAGGCATGGCTCTGTTCAGCGTTTCAGTATATATTTACATTTAACCATTTAGAATGGGCAGACCTGAAATTTGTACCCCATCATTCCTCATATTGATTGGTCTAAATTCCTACCTAAATGTTATAACAGTGTCACTGTACTTGCTATAAACACATAAAAGGACTTAACTTCAGCAGAAGACTTAGAGTTTTACTTAACAACCTTGAACTGCTGTTCCAGAAGCACCTTTCGTGCAAGCAAATATAATAAGTCAGGGGATTTTCATAGATTTATGGCATTTGGGTCCTGTTGTTATTTTACACCCATTTTACCTTCTCTGTAAGTTACATACAGCAGTGTAATGAGGAACCTGCGTAAATAACAGGGGCCAAGCAGTCTAGTACAGCTTTTGTGTCAGCAATACAGCTGAGGATAAATACACATTTCATTGCATAGTCCAAAGCACTGTGTGGACAAGGTTATACACTGTAATTTGCCACTAGATTGCTATATAAGGCCCAGACAAAGGAGGAATCAAACAGTTTGAACAAAGAGCTAATACATGGAAGGCTTATTGGGCTAAGAACAAACCTTTCAGCTGCCTCTACCAGCTATGCCTGGAGCATCTGGAGAGAGCACATAAAACTTAAATTACATTTGGCATACCACTCAGTGTAAGTAATTTATGGTTTGGCGAAAGTAACTGCAGGTAATAAACTTGTAGAAATTGCTGTATCAGAGAACTATTTCTAAGCAGAAATATCTAATTCAAAGCAATTTATCTGAATGAATGTGAGCTGCTGGTTAAAGCTGTCTAGCTATATGGTTCCATTATACTTATTTTCTGCCAAGCACATTGTTCTGGGAAAAATAATAGCCATAAGAGCACAATTTAGAACCCCCAAAATCATTAATTTTGAGGTTGGGGGTGGTTTTGTGCTAGAATTTTGATGTTGATTGAGTATGTAAATCAAGAGAAAAATCATACTCTGTGATACCTTAGTTACAGAAAAAAATGTGGGTAAAAATACAAGCCACAAGAGTATTGTTCATTCTTTTGACAATATTTGACAGTAGGACAGAGAGAAAATTACCAACTCTAAACTTTGATTACACCAAAGTTTATCACATTGCTCAAAAAGGCATCAAACCATTTTAACTCAAGATAGAAAATAATACAGTACAACCTGGTCTCTCACACTCTCCCAAACCATGAGCCACATTTGAATAGTGAAGTCAGACCCTGCTCATCAAAACAATTCTGCTCAGAAGTGGATTCTGCCACTGGCATATGAATAGCAGCTGTGAATTTTTAATCTGCTCCTTCTAAGCCAAGAGAACTTCTCTGCACAAGTAGTCATCATGTTAGGGAGCAGATGGCTGAGACCTTGGCAGAGCATTCAAACTGAAAGACCTAGAGAAGTTTGTCTTTCTTCTCAGATGGACAAATGCTGCAGATCACCCCAAGAGGCATCTCTTTTGAATCTTAAAATCAAAAATTAACTTTTTGCTTTGCCAAATATTTTATCCTAGCTTGTGCTCAACCACTCCACAGCTGAGGGGCGATGAGACCAGTCTTGATTTTGGCCTGTCCTGCAGTGCCTGAAGGGATATCTCTGTGCTTCCTTTACTGTTAACTTTAAACAGAGAGTGAGGAGAAGGGAATCCCTATGGCCAGCAGAGCTGGTCAAGTGCTCGTTGCACACCTGTGGGAGAAAACCTTTACCCCCAGTACAGAGGGAAGCTCCAAAGGGCTGCTCCCAGGTCTCAGGTATTGAAGCCCCCTCCGCATGTTCATATGTATTAACTAATCATTTTTCCAGAGTCCGCTGCTCTTAGAAAGAAAGAGCTAACTTCAGACTTTCAACCTCTAAGGTCATGTCTTGCTCTTCATTCAAATGTTTGCAAGATCCTATTTTCAGCAAGGAGAGCACAGCCAAGTAACCCAGCAGCTCCAGCAGACCTCGGCAAACACCCTGTGTAGAAAGGCAGATGGCTCTGATGTCTTCCCAAAGGGATCCAGGGAAGGGTAAGCAGCATCATTTGCAGGGAGAAAACCTTTCCTTGTCCCCAGTCCCCTTCCAATCTACACTTCCTGATTCATACTTGTGTCATAAAGGTCTCTGCAGCCACTACTCCTGGCTTCTTTGGGAACTGAGAGGGAGGAGACCTCTTTAAAACCCAGGAGACAGCACGATGTCCACAATTCTCTCTCACTGACACGTGGTTGTGGCAGCTTGCACTGAGTTCTGGGTGAAAGGGAGGGGGGTGAAAGGAAGGAACAACTACCTCATCTTCTCATAAGCAGCTGCTGCCACTGTGAGAGAACAGGAAGGCTGAGGGCAGGACGGCCTAGGACAGGATGGCCAAAGACCCTGTGTAAGGCAAACAATTTAGTGAGATGGACTTGCTAATCCCAGGCTTAGTTGAGCCTGAGATTTTCTGTCTGAGGTGAGACCAACATGACAGGGAATCTGTGGGTTTTCTAACCCTGAGAAAAAGCTGTGGGATCACCAAGAAGTCAGGAAGGGCCAGAGACCTAAGAGCACCAGGCCACGGGGAGAAAAGTCTGGGAGGATGAGGGCCATGAAGTACCTCATGTGCCACAAACTCCAACCTGCTGTTGGGGCACTGGGATGAACAAACCCCAGCACTGAGCATCACCCCAGCTCTGGTCATCACCCCAGCACTGAGCATTACCCCAACACTGAGCATCGCCCCAGCACTAAAGCATCACCCCAGCTCTGGTCATCACCCCAGCTCTGGTCATCACCCCAGCACTGAGCATTACCCCAACACTGAGCATCGCCCCAGCACTAAAGCATCACCCCAGCTCTGGTCATCACCCCAGCCCTGAGCATTACTCCAGCTCTGAGCATCACCCCAGCTCTGGTCATCACCCCAGTTCCTCTGGGCCGTCCGGGGCGGACTTACCTTGTGCTGTTTCCACATGGCTCCCAGGGCCTTCACGTCGTGCTTGCTGTGCTTGCCCTCCTCCAGGCACTGGTAGCAGACGGGGCTGCGGCAGCTCACGCAGTACATGCTGTAGTTCTCCAGGTCGTGCTCGGCGCACGTCGGCATCTTTCGTCCTCCGGCCGCCCCCTTCGCTCCGCCGCCGTCCCCGCCGCCGCCGGGGGCGCCCGGGTGTGCGGGCGGCGGGACCAGGCGGTGCTTGGCGAAGGGCCCGCGGGCCGGGTGGCAGCGGAGCTGGCAGGAGGCGCAGTACAGCACCTCGCACTGCTCGCAGAGCACGGCGGCCGGCTCGGGCGGGCTGCGGTCGCACAGCTGGCACTTGGCGGCGGCGGCGGCGCGGCCCTGCTGGTAGCGCTGCACGATGGCCTCCAGCAGCCGGTTGCGCTGGAAGNCCAGCGGCAGCACCCGCACGCCGTTCGGGGACTTCAGGCTGGGGGTGTAGGAGCCGTAGCCGCTGTCGGTCTCGCTGTGCAGGCTCAGCTTGTCCGCGTGGTCCCCGCCGCCGCCCGCCGCGCACTCCGAGTCCAGGGAGGCGGCCGCTCCCAGTCCCCCTCCCAGTCCCGCTCCCAGCCCCGCTCCCGGCCCCGCTCCCGGCCCCGCTCCCCGCCCCGCAGCAGCCGCAGC